>JARFJB010002109.1:3456967-3596967 GCA_036346205.1 Vesta saturnalis
TAAATTCTGTATCGATGTAATACGTGTAACATGATGTAACGTAGTTGGTGCGTGCGTGCGTGCGTGCGTGCTGTGTGTGTGACTGTGTACGGTACGGTACGTGTACGTGAACGTGAGCGTGAGCGTGTGCGTGTGCGTGCGTGTGTGACTGTACGTGCACGTGCACGTGTACGTGTACGTGAACGTGAACGTGTACGTGGACGTGTACGTGTGCATGTGCTTGTGTATGCGTGTGCGTGTGCGTGTGAGTGTGCGTGTGCGTGTGCGTGTGTGTGTGTGTGCGTACGCGTAAGTGTGCAGTGCGTGTACGTGTACGTGTACGTGTACGTGTACGTGCATGTGTATAGTAACCACAACTCCAGAACGAGAACTATCTAACGTGAAATTCAAGTGGTTTTTTTTGCAATATCTGAATAACGATTAATTCTATAAAAAATGTGTAGACATATTTTGTAATAGTTGTTTATGTATTAAGGGCATACTGAGGTCATTACAGTCTGAGGCGCTATTTCGAGACCGAGCGCGCTAACGCAAAGGCTAGGATATACAACTCATTTATGATAGTAGTTATTGGTTTCGATTATAAGGCATGACAAATTGATAATTAATTTGACGTTTGGTTTAGTTAGTTTTAAAGGCAATAACTGAGATATTTCCAAAAATGTGATCGTGCATAAAAGTAATTTAATTTTATATAATTTCTCTTTATAAAATTTCTTAATTCGAAGGCCAATAAGCCTAAAAAATGAATTAAATAATATTGAAAGTGCTGCATTATCCACATTTTGGTAGAAGCTGGCGGATATGGAATTTTTTTGAAGTTAGCATCTATTATCGTCTATTTGATATTCATGTTTAAAGTCCATCTTACATAAATTATTGTTGTTGTTTTACAGCCTGTTTTCACTATCAATGTATTACAATAGAGATTGCACAATTATCCTAAAAAAATGCATTATTTCAATTCTTTTAATTTCCACTTTATGGGTTGGAAGGTAGTTTGTTGTTCACGTCAGATATTCTTTTCTGTTTAAAAATTTCAATCTGGAGTACCATTTAATTTCGAGTACTAAATATATTAATTTATTAATGAGGTATTCAATTTAATTACGTTTTTATCCCAAAAGCATAATTTGCTTCTAAAATATTTTATGTTATCGAATATCTAAGTATCTATTATGCTTTGTATATACAAGGCGAGTCAGAATAAATGGGTCAACACCAAGCTGGAGATATTAGACACCAAAATGTTATGTTTGATCTCATCATGACCTTATGTGAATGTCGCTGGTTTATGAGATACATGTTGTTGAAGATGTAAATTTTATTCTGAAATTTCTCAATAATTGAGAATGATGATGTGAGTTACGAATTTGAAGCTTATTTTGACGTTGCTTCTAGAGGGCTCTAGTTTCGCGGTATTATTTAGGTAAATCAAAACTTATTTTTTTGTGTCTTGAGCTATGCTTAAAAAAAGTTAAAAATCCAAACGTACGTTCAATTCTACATAAAAAGGTACTCTAAAAGTTTCAATGTATTTTGTTGATTTTTTAGGCGCTGATATTTCTATTTCTTTTCTAAGTAGGATTGACCGTGGGAGTGAATTTAGTTGGCCACCTAGAAGTCCAGACTTAAACCTCTGGACTTCTCAGTATGGTCAAACTTGAAGTTAATTCTGTTGAGGAGTTGCGGCAGAAATACAAGTAGCCGAGAATGCATTTCAAAATAATAGGGACATTTTGTTTAATATTCAGAGATATTTAAGAGAATGTATAGTAAAATGTAATGAGGTATGTGGTGGACACTTCCAGTATTTTATTTAAGGTTTGTTATTATTACTATTATCAATAATTGTAATTGTTATTTTCATCTTTTAAGAACAAAAAGTTACCACAAAACACATTGAAACATTTAAATGCAAATAACTCATAAACCGATAAAGTTAGGTGACCTAAACGGGAGTATCTTTTTTGTGCATAATTAAACGTTCACTGAGATTCTTCACTTTTTAAGCATAGCTCAGCAGATAAATAAAATATGTTTTGATGTACCGAAATAATACCATGAAACTAGCGCTCTATAGGAGTAACGCCCAAATAAGCTTCAAATTCGTAATTCTCATACCACAAAACCCAACACTACCAATTTTCCGATTCATGCTATCAAAACTTTCTTAATTATTGCGAAATTTCACAATAAAATTTAGACCTTCAACACTCTGTATCTCTTACACCAGCGACATTTCCATAAGGCATGATGAGCTCAAGCATATTTTGGCGTCTACTATCTCCAGCTTAGTGCTGACCCATTCTTTCTGACACCCACATTTGTTTGGGGTTGTATGCAAATATTTAGAAAAAAATATTTGAACACTAAGGCTAACTGGATTATCTTAACATTTAATACGGATAATACATATATTTACTTGGGATTATTTCGATGTAGCACTATTTTCATTGTTTGGGATGTCTCATTTACTATATGCGCGGTCAAGCTTTTCAACCTATTGGTAACTTAATTATTTAAATTTATTTTATTTCATACTTTCTTACTATATGGATGCGTGTTAGGTCTGATATTTCGCAACCTACCTATCTTTCTTAAATTGCACAGGTAGATACCTAGGAACCATTCTGCCCTCCACGCCCAGATCAGCTCAAAGCCAACGATTTGATCCAACAGACAGTTCGACTTCAGAATAAACCAATCTTGTCTCGATTCCCTCACTAAACTCTATATAAACACCTCCAAGGTAACAAGCAAGCCTAGATACCAAACAAGTCTTTGACAAGATTTCGTACACAGGAGTTGTGCACAAAGTCCAACAACTATGTAGTCCTCTCCTTAGTACAAGTGCGTGCGTGGGTGTATGCTAGTATCTAAGATAACTCCAGAAGGATAAGACGTATGTACTTGAAATTTCGTATTTTATCTAGTGTTTATTTCTCCTGGGACCGATTTAGTTTAAAAGAAATTCAACGGCGAAGATTTATTTGGCTCACTTTTGGTTTTTGTCAAATACTTCTAAAACAGCTGCGTGTTTCAAAAATAAAAATACCAGTATATAGATTTTATAATTAAAAAAATAATTATGATCTATGCAAAATTAAAATACTTAGCTTTTTTGGGTTTTTAATGGTGTATTTTTGTATGTACGTATGTTTTACACCAATCAATAGGTTTCGATAACATTTACAGTTATAGTCCTCAGTAGTAGTTAATTAATTTATGCAATATGAAAACGCAAACATAAGTCTACTAACGCTTTGATAAACGTATAAAGCGACTAAGGAATACTACTACTGAGGACGATAACTGCAAGTGCTAGTGAAACGTATAGAGATTTGTCTAGAACGTACATAAAAAATACACCATTAAAAATTCAAAAAAGCTGAGTATTTTAACTATGTGTAATAATCGTGAAAGTTTACATTTTCATATCATCTATACAATATTCTGATACACACACACACACACACACACACACGCACACGCACACAACACAGCACGCCACGCACACCACACACACACACACACATACACATATACAAACTATATATATATATATATATATATATATATATATATATATATATATATATATATATACACACACACACACACGCACACACCACACACACACACACACACACGCACCGCAGCACACACACACATATACAAACATATATATAATATATATATATATATATATATATATATATATATATATATATATATATATATATATATATATATATATATATGTATATATGGGTTCCCATTTTAGACTATACAATTTAAAAGTCGAATAAAAACTTTCTAATCAAAGTAAATTAACTTTTTAATGGACTAATATGTAGCTTATTCTTTGGGATTTATGACTAAAGTAAATAACAATTCAAGTTTTAAAGATCATGTCTTCCAAATGCCCTCCTTCGACTTCAATGCATTCTGAATTCTAAGTTCAAAATTTATCTTCACTCGGCGAAGCAAATCTCCATTTATTCCTGCAATTTCATTTCGAATCTGCTCCTTCAGCTCCGGAATTGTTGCGGGACGACTTGCAAAAACTTTTTGCTTTAGGTATCTCCAGAGAAAAAATCGGGGCCGTTAAATCAGGAGATCTCGGGGCCAATTCAAATCGGAAATTATACGGCCGTCAAAAAAATCTCGCAAAATTCTCATAGTGTTTCTGGCTGTGTGAGCCGTTGCTCCATCTTGCTGGAATAATATGGCGCCATTTAGTCCTCGTCTAATTAGTTCTGGGATAAGAAACGTTTGCAACATGTTTATGTAGCGTTCGGAATTAACTGTAACAGAACGGTTATTTTCATCCTCAAAAAAATAAGGACCGATAATTCCAAATGATGCTACACCGCACCAAACAACGACTTTTGGACTGTGGAGGTTTTTGGTAAACAGTTCGTGAGGATTTTCTACCCCCAGTATCTAAAGTTTTGCTTGTTAACAACACCGTCCAAATAAAATTTGCTTCGTCGCTCATTAGCAAATTATGAATTTCTCCACGATGCTGATGTAAAATTCTTCACAAAATGTCACCCTCGCTTCTTTGTCTAGATCACTGAGGTTATGCGCCATTTGATATTTATAGGGTGAAATTTTATATCTTTATGCAGAATTCTGTGGAGACTTCCCTTAGATATTCCTAGGGCAAGTGATTGCCGATTAGCCGATCTCTTAGGACTTCTTGTAAAGGCAGCTCTCATTCGTTCAATATTTTCAGGCGTACGCACCGTTCTTCGACGTCCAGGTTTTTTAATGTTTTGCACAGAGCCATTTTTACGCCAATGACGAACCCACGCCGCAATTGTAAAGCGTGTTGGTGCATCGCCCCTGTTATTGTTTCCAAACTGCCGTCGAAATGCACGCCGAACTTCTTCAAATGAACCAGTTCTAATGTAGACTTTCACAGAAAACACACGCTCTTGAATCGAATAATTCATAATGCAATGAAAATTGTTAAACTGGAGCAATTATATCGTTTGCGTATAACGCATATTTGACAGAAACACTTCAGTCGTTGTTTATAGATAGGCGCCTCCTTGATCTTTAAAACTTGAATTGTTATTTACTTTAGTCATAAATCCCACAGAATAAGCTACATATTAGTCCATTAAAAGTTAATTTACTTTGATTAGAAAGTTTTATTCGACTTTTAAATTGTATAGTCTAATATGGAACCCAATATATATAGGCTGTCCACAAACTCTTTTCACAAAAGAAAACTGCAGATTCTAGAGCTGATTTTATGTCGATTTAACGTAAATTACCTTAATACAAAATACCTCCTAAGAGATCTAGAGCTCTTAGAAGATAGTGCCTAACATCGGTTTAATTCAAATAGCTTCAAAATGGTTTCCTTTAAATGATAGCGTTCCGTACATTTATTTAGTGGAATAGGCCTAATCGTAACGCGTGAATATGATTTTTAGTTGTACTCATAAGCGGCTCGTTTATACGGGGCATTGTTATTCATAAGTTTTTGGTTTTCAAAATTACGCAATTTTAACATAAAATTTAAAAATTTCAATTTTTTTCATAAAGAATGATACTCTTGTCTGAAGTCACTACGACGCGCCGTTTTCGAAATAAATCGATTTGAACTTTTCATGTGTTAATCATACTTTTATAAAATTAACACCCTGGGTGTCCACAAACTATTCACAAAAAAACTGCAGATTCTAGAGCTGATTTTATGTCGATTTAACGTAAATTACCTTAATACAAAATACTTCCTAAGAGAGCTGTAGCTCTTGGAAGATGGCGCTAACATCGGTTTAATTCAAATATCTTCAAAATGGTTTTCATTTAAATGATAGCGTTCTGTAGATATATTTAGTGGAATATGCCCAATCGTATGGCGTGAATATGATTTTAGTTTTGCTCATAAGCGACTCGTTTGGGCGGACATTGAACATTGTTATTAATAAGTTTTTGTTTTTCAAAATTTGGCAATTTTAACATAAAATTTAAAAAATTCGATTTTTATAAAAGAATGATACTCTTGTCTGAAGTCGCTACGCCGCGCCGTTTTCGAACTAAATCGATTTGAACTTTTCATGTGTTAATCATACTTTTATAATATTAACTAACGAATTCATTTACATAAAAATACACCATTAAAAATTCAAAAAAGCTGAGTATTTTAACTATGTGTAATAATCGTGAAAGTTTACATTTTCATATCATCTATACAATATTCTGATACACACACACACACACACACACACACACACACACACACACACGCACACACGCACACACGCACACACGCATGTATGTAAAGAACCAGAGTCTTGTACTTATATGTTTTAGAATAAATTATGTATGGACCATCCTGTATGTACGATTTCATAAGTTTACGCGATATTGCACAACGAATAATTTATTCATCACCGCTGACGTGTAGTTCTAAGAAACCGTAAGTTTCTGCACGTCAGAACGATTTTAACCAATCGCATAATGGCATTCCCCGCACGGTAGCCGCGAGGCCGCCCACGGATGCACCTTTATAAACTCGCGACGCGTGTACTGTACTCCTAGTAAGTAAGTAGAATCTCCGTAGATTCAAGTTAAGCCGATATCCTGCACCGCCACCGTACCGTTGACCGTTCCAGAAACCAGTAGCCGCAGCCGTTCCGTTTGCTTAGCGTAAGCACCGACTTGTTGTTCGTCGACGAAGAGTCCGTCGCGATCGGGCAACCTAAAGTTCAATTCTGTACTGCTATTTAATAGACACGTAAGTTGTAAAGTTATACATTCTGACAATTTACACTCAAACACTACAGACCGTAAATACTTCCGGGCTGAGCTCCAGGAGTTATACTACACCAAGTACCTAGAGTAGTACGCAGGGTAACCCCGCCGTAATACCAACTACACTAACACCTAGAGTAACGCAGGGTAGATCCCATCGTCACTCTCCACCACAAAGTATACCTAGAGAAACGCAGGGTAACCCCGCCGGATCTCGCAAAAACACTTGAGGGTGAAGGGTTGTTACAGGGCTGTAAGACCTACGACCTTTCTCTCAGTATATACAGTAAAGACAGGCCGTCGCCTTCGTCTTCTGGACATTACTGAAATCTCGCTCGAAACTCACACACTTACTACATACAGATAACACGTAATAACCATACACGGTGTCTTTGAATTGCAGAGAATACCTCCATAACCTATAGTATAAATTAGTAGTCAATATAACCATCGTAAATACCTGGTGCGAGAACGTTTGTAAATAAATTAAAGTACGTAGATTATTAGATCTTTACGTAAACCGATTAAATAATATTAAGTATTTCGTTCCTTGTTTAATTATCAATAATTAAACTTATAAAACCATAATTCATTTAGTTAGATAAACATCTAATTGTCTGCATTAACCGTAATAATTAAAGAATCTCCAATACAACGCGTTTTATACTTTAATTGTGTATAATTAAGAGTAAATACCTGCTTCAGCGCTCAGAGTTACTAAGAATATCAGATATCGATTTTCTCAAACGGTTCAAGTTCATTGCGCTGTTCGATAACCACTCAAGAGATCATAACTCTTAGGCTATGTCAACATGACCGGTAATTCAAATTTTATCTCTTGGTTTCGTTAAGATGTAAGTTACTATCTTTTGTCAGGAAGCGAGCCTAATCGTAACGTGAAGGACATGTTAGTGACTCATAAGCGCTTTTTTAGGCCTTTGTTTGATTTTATTTTGTTTTAAATATTTGCTAATATAAAGTTTAAAAATGTTTACAATTTTTATTTAAGTGAATGTAAGCCCATCTGTTATTACACGAACACCCGTTTAAAATAAACCGATTGAACTTTCGAGTCAAACTAAACTTGATTACCAAACCAGAGGCACAATATTACATAAAAAACTCAGATTCGTAGAGCTGTTTTATGATAATACGTAAATTACCTTAATAAAAATTTGGCGCTAAAGTAGCTGTATTTGGAATGGATATATCGATATAATATAAATATATCAAATGTATATATTTAAATATAGTTATATAGATATTTAGAGACTTCCCAATCTATGGCGTAATTATTTTAAGAGCTGGAGCTCTAAGCGATCGTGCGAACATCGTTTAATTATTATCTTAAAAGTGGTTTTTTTAAATATGCTTTGTAATATAAAATTAAAAATTCGATTTTATAAGAATATGATTTTCTAGTTCGCTCAAGCGCCGTTTTCGAAATAAATCGATTTGAACTTTTCATGTGTTAATCATACTTTTATAATATTAACTAACGAATTCATTTACAATTATGAAAGATGACCATGGAAAATAAACAAAATAGCGATTGTGCCAACGCCAAAATAACTAGTATTACAGATACTAGTTGAGGTTGAAATGTTAAATAAGTTTTAAGTGAAAGATTTTTTTTATTGTTTAGTTACATTACCGTAGATACAAAACGTTGAATATTGTTAGAATGGTTTCGTTTAGTAACGAAGAATATGCCGATATGGATTTAGTGTGCGGGCAGCAGCACGTAGATATTCAGATAAATTTTCAGGTAGAAGACATCCTGCTCCTAAATCATTTACGCTTCTTCATCAAAGAATTAGAGAAACAGGATCGGTAATTCCTAAAAATAATGAAATGGGAAGACATAATGGGGGAATATCAGGATGATATTTTAATGGAAGTTGAGTACAATCCCGAAATAAGCGTAAGAAGGTTGGCTGCAATGCATCCCAATGTGCCAAAATCTTTTGTGTGGAACATTCTACATAAAGAAGGCTTGTATCCTTTTCATGTAAAAAAAATCCAGGCCTTGCAAGAAGGTGATTTTCCTGCTCGTGTTGATTTTTCCAATCGGATCCAAAATAAAGAGAATCAAGACCAAGATATTTTTTTTCTAGTATTATAATGTTTTGTAATGAAGCCGCTTTTACAAAAGATGGCATTTTTAATATGCACAACGCACACTATTACGCCTACGTTGATGAAAACCGTCATGCGATAAGGGAAAGTAAACATCAGGAAAGATTTAGCATTAATGTATGGATAGGTGTTCTTGGTGATAATTTGATTGGACCTGTAGAATTGCCTAATCGTTTAAACTTTCCACAAAATATTTTACCGGATTTATTTGATGATATTAATCTTAATATTCCGCGGAATATGTGGTTTTTACATGATGGTTGTCCGGCTCACTATAGTAGAACTGTTCATACTTTTTCAGATAACAATTACCGAGAGCGATGGATCCAAAGAGACAATCCGGTTGCTTGGTCAGCAAGGTCTCCAGATTTAAATTTTTGGGATTTTTGTGTTTAAGGATATCTAAAATCAATGGTTTATTCCCAACCAATAGAAACACGCGATCAGCTTTGGGGAAGAATTCAGGATACCTGCGACGAATTTAGGAACAATGGGGGAATTTTGTTTTTTTGTGTTTCATGCTTTCAGTTGTCATTTTGAATTTTTTTTATTATTAATTGTGTCCCAACATTTTTTTTGTATTAAAAACGATTATTTTTTACCCGAGGTTATTTCTTACTTTCTAAAGAAAAATTAATTTATGACATGAGAACAGTTTGAGGTTCACGCAATTGTTATTTTGTTTATTTTCCATAGCCATCTTTCATAATTGTAAATGAATTCGTTAATTTTATAAAAGTATGATTAACACATGAAAAGTTCAAATCGATTTATTTCGAAAACGGTGCGTCGTAGCAACTTCAGACAAGTATATCATTATTTTATGAAAAATCGAATTTTTTTTAATTTTATGTTAAAATTGCGAAATTTAGAAAAACAAAAACTTATGAATAACAATGTCCAATGCCCCGCCCAAACGAGCAACTTATGAGTACATGTAAAAAATTTTCTTTTGTGAAAATACACCATTAAAAACCCAAAAAGCTAAGTATTTTAATTTTACATAGATCATAATTATTTTTTTAATTATTACAGGGCAGTCCGAACCTCGGTATCGAACGTAAGCCCCTTCTCGCGTAAGAGCTCTTGTGATTTTTATTACAAATCTCTTAATTCCAAAAAAAGAACTTAGCGTTTTTACGCTCATCGTTCCGGCATCGTGATCTTCGCCGCTTCGGAGTTAGATCTGTCACTGCTTGCATACAGATAATACGAAGAAGTGGTCATCAGTAGAGGAGCCACAGCCTAGCAGCAAGCAGGAGTAGCCGCAGGAATACAGCAGGAGCGAAGAACGAACATAAAAGAAGCTTCCAGGACAACGTCACCGCTAACTACAGGATCGACGTCGGGTATGACAATAGGTACCGGTTAACAAAAAATTTTTTTTAATTAATTTCAATTTATTGTTTTATTTTAACACTTGTTTTCCTACTTTTCTATTTGGGTCTCTGATTTCCAAGTCTTTATTCCCCGGGTGAGACTGCACCTCGGTAAAGACCCGGCCTTTTCTTAAAACAATTTCTTTCTTTACTCTTTCTCAACCTTAATAACAACAACCGCGATGGTTAAGCACGGTCGCCACCGTGCTACCGTAACAGATGTATCCCCAATCCCGACGCCGCCCGTCCACCTATAGCTACACACACACAGCACACACAACCCTCACATACGCACACACCCCCGCCTCGCCACCACCATCCTCACATACACGCTCCCATTCAAATGCCTCGTCGATTTCCACCTCATCCACACACTCCTACATCTCTACACGTTCCACCGCCTCCACCAAACCAAACCCGCATAGACACAGGCTGCGACACCACTTCGGAGATCCCACCATTATCCTTACCCAACTCTCCGGTCCCCGTCCCTCCAACTCCACTCCTAGACCCCCTTCCTTTTCCTACGTAATTCGCCACGTGGATAAAGACATCCTATTCGAAGAGATCCGTGATGCGATCGATCTTCCACAAGTGAGCAAGGTCGTTCGTATCACCTCTAAGGCTACGAACACTCCCACATCCCTAGTCCGCGTCATAACCCCATCCAAAAACACCCTCGACTTACTCCTCGCACGCGGTGTCCTCATGTTCGGGCGACACTATAGTTGTGGAACCATCCCTTATCCCGCAACCTCTCTCCAAGTATTGTTCTACTTGCACGCAGGTGGGACATAGCGCTGAGGAGTTTCCTTCCCGCGCCATCCGTTGCTATAATTGTAGCGAAAGCCAGATATTCCTCGGCTAACTCATGCTGTAACGACTGCGGGGAATCTTACTCTACCTTTTCGTTTAAGTGCCGGAAGCGACGGAAACCTTCCAGTTCCCCGTCGAAGATGGCAACCCTCAAAGCCATCCTGTCTTCCAAAGATTCCGATTCAAACCCACCCCCGACACCGATCCCCTTACCATTAAAGACATCCTGCAAGTCCTAACCCACACCTTTTGTCACATGTTCCCCGCCGGCAAAATAGGGTTGCTCGCATTCTGGATTAGCTCTCCCAATCCTTCTTCCAACGGAAAATCGGCGCCTGCATATTCGATACGCGGATGAAGGTCTCCGTAATCCGACAACCCAATCCTTAACTCCCTCCAAAATGGATATCCTAGCAGGCAACGTTAATGCCAGGGGCGTTCGTCGGAAACGCTCCTTTACTTAAACACTTTCTACACGAACATAATGTATATAGCCTTTCCATCACGGAAACAAAACTCACCAACAGATGCACACTTAAATTCAACCCATATCACACCTTCCTAAACAACAACCAACACTAACCGGCCCTCTTAATTAAAAATTGCTTCCCATTCACTCCTTTTCAACTTCCTACGCAAATACAACAGCATCTCGAATGCGTTGCTGTGACGGTGCACTTCCCCACTCCGATAGTACTCATTTCATATTACAACCGCCCGACCACAACACCCCATCCGATGAGCTTTTAATCTATGCCCCTAGCCTGCCTAATGTAGTTATCCTAGGCGATTTCAATGCCCGCCACATCCAATTCGGTGACACTGAAACTAATGGCAACGGTAACAGGCTATCCTCCGCTATGTTGCAGTTGCCGCTCTTGCGAATCGCCAACACACAACCAACATACTTCGAACATTTCGGTGTCTCAATAGTAGGCCATAACATAATTTCCGAACCTATAGCTATTTCGATCGTGAGTGCTTTCTCGGCACCACGATCACATCAGATCATATACCCCTACTGGTCAAAATTTCATTTTGTCCAGCTCCCCTACACTTCCTCAATACACTGTCATTAAAGATTTTTCGGAAGCAGACTGGAATATGTTCTCCGAACACATCTCCAACAACCTTCCTACACCCAACCTTCACACGACCCAATATCTCGAGAGAGCCATTAGAGACCTAACTTCCGTAATTACGAAAGCGGTAGATATCTCTGTCCCATTAAAAATCATCCACATTTCCCGAAAACTGCTTCCACGGCATATCGTCAACTGGATCAAAGAGAAAAGACGAATCTATCGTCAATTCTTGCGATCAGGGATCCGGCTCTCAAGACCGAATACAATCGCCTTAACGCCTTAATCAGGCGAGAAGCTAACAAACACGACAAAGACTCCTGGTCCAAAGCCACCTCCCAGCTAGATTACAGAAATGGTAAACCCTTCTGGTAACAGTTCGATAGACTGACCAGAAGGAAAGTCAACCCTAAATCCCACTTAACCGACCTTCAGGGCAACCTAATCTCCTCCGACCAAGGAAAGGCCGATTTCTTCGGTCATCACCTCCAATCCATTTTCCTACTCCAGATAATCTCCAATTCGATAACCGCTTCAAGGCACTCCTCGAGTCGCCTTGGAAGAATCCCGCAACCTTAACCTTCCTGAAATCCAACTCGATAACGAGAATCCGTTTCATGCCCCCATCACGACCGGCCAGGTCCATACATATTTCAGAAAAGGGAAAAATTCTGCCCCAGGTCAAGACGGCCTAAATCGAAAAATCCTCCGTCGTTTACCCGACCCAGCCCTCCGATTACTCTACAACCAATGCTTAATCCTATCCCACTTCCCGACGGACTGGAAATCGGCCTCCATCGTCATGATGCCCAAACCCCACGCCGACCCAACCTCACCCTCCTATAGACCAATCTCCCTCCTGAGTTGCTTCGAAAAATACTTTCAGCAGATTCTAGCCAGGTGACTCAGGAACCACCTCAAATTTAACGATCTCCTTCCCAACAGCTAATTTGGCTTCCGTCCCAACCGAACGTGTCACGATTCCTTGTCGATGCTGCTTACAGAGCATTCAATCATAAGCAATGCAATATGGCTGTGTTTCTGGACATTAAGCAGGTATTCGACAGGGTCTGGCACGCCGGTCTCTTGCACAAGGTCCGTAACCTCAACATTCCCGACCCCTTCTCCAAATTCCTACTCTCGTACCTGACCAATCGGTCAGTTCGGGTCAAAGTAGGGACGTAGGCAGCGAAACGGCCTCCCGCCTCAGAACCAAAACCCTTCGGAACTGGACGAACCGGTGGAGAGTCTCCGTCAATCCCATCAAAACCCAAACAATCCTCTTTCAACATCCTAATTACACCGAAGATAAGTTCCCAAAGCTTGCCTCCAGAAATGTTTCAATCTAAACCAAGAAAGATTCACACTCCAAGATGAAGTCACCTACCTAGGAATTCTATTCACTAGAACCCTCAATTGGCTCCCCGATGTAAAAAGAACACTTAATACGATTAGAAACCGCGCAAACCTACTGGGCGCCCTCCGGGGTAGAATCAGGTGTTGCCAACCTGAAACACTTCAACACACCTACAAAACATGCATCCGCCCTGTTATGGATTTCCGAGCACCCATATACACCAATACAAACCCTAATGACCTTTCCTCTATTGCCTGCTGTGAACGCCGAACTTCTAGATGCATACATAGGTTACCCCCACAGGTACTCTAGTGACCTCACAACACAACACGTAAACATACCACCAATCACACACAGAATCCAAACACTTCGGAAGAAACATCCCCCGCGATCCTTACACAGCTTCTTGACGACCTCCCCGAGGAGATAGAAGAAACCGAACAACGAATCCGATTAACCACACTAAGCACGCTACACCCCACTGAAACACACACATTTAAACCAATTAACACATTATTAAACATTAAATTAATCTAAATCTTTTTTTTCTTTTTTTTACACCAAAAATAACCCCATCTCATGATTGTAAACTATACAACAACACAAGCTAAACATAAGTGATTACTAACCATAAGCATGAGTATACTAAGAAAAAAAAATTAGGAAGTATTTTTGTATTAAGGTAATTTTCGTTAAATCGACATAAAATCAGCTCTAGAACCTGCTGTTTTCTTTTGTGAAAAGAGTTTGTGGACAACCTGTATATATATATATTCCTAAGATGTAATTTCAGTCTGTTCAAACTTTTTCGATATCTGAATAACTATCGCGACTTTATAGCAAAATGTGTAAATATTGTTTTTAATTACTTGTTTAGTCCACAAGGTACTTATTGAGTGTTCACTATAAACAGGATGATAAAGGGGGTGACTACAGTAAGAACAGCGGGAGACCGTGCAATACCCAATACAAAGGCATTTTCTTTATAAAAAGTTCGTTACTTTCTGTAGCTGTCCGGATATTCTAACATGCATATTCAAGAACTGGCAGATTATGATCAAAAGACTGAATGGCATAACAAATGATTGGAGTTTAATTGAAATGTGAATGAATATTAATAATTGAAAAGTATAAATTAAACGTTTATATTAATCGGAGTGCCACATCACCGCAAAATTTCAGTTCTAAAGTATGTGCGTACTTAAAAACTTTTATAGCTAAGCAGGTGGCCAACATATTTCCCCCTTCGCCGTATTAACTATGTAGGTATTAAATGCCCAAATCTTTTCTGTCGTACATTTCCAAGTCTGTTTTGGGTGGTTTGTGGTTTAGTATTTTACTTGTTTCAAATTCGTAAACATTCATTAAACAAGCTAAACATAAATAATGTGAACTCATTTTTACATAACTTGAAAAAATGTAACAAGTCAGCTACCATTAATAGGTAGCAAATATACGTGTGACAACAATCTGACAATTAGAGTAGAAATACTTTCAGAACAACACAATGAGTCATGAACAGCTGCGCGAAAATCAGCTGGTTTGCCAGTGGCGTTGCACGAAAGTTTGATAAATGGGTTAAACAGAAATGTTACAAATTGAAGTTGAACCAAGCGATAATTTATATAAGACTATGTTTTGTGAAATTTAGCAATTATAGCATAGTTTACACGATTACAAATAGGCGCAGTTTTGTTTTGGAGCGCCTTGAATACTTGTCATCAACAATGTCTGCTGAATAACTTTATTTACAGAATAACAAAATGATCTATACAAAAGTACAATCTTATAATTTATCCTAAACTACTGTAAAATGATACATGTTTAATAGTATGTCGAATGTGTTGATACTTAATAAACTAAATATACTATTTGAAACACCCCCAAAAAAGCATATTGTATTTTAGAAAACTATGTAAACGAATTCACATTAATTAAAACGTAGATGTGTATAACAAAAGCTTTCAAATTAATAACACAAGTAGTAAAGGAACAAGGAGTAACCGCATCAGATTCTTATTAGTTTGAATGCGATTGCTTATTACTTTGGTTTAGGAGTAAATTATTTTAAATTTTTTTTTAAATTTATTTATTCACAAACAGAATACAAAATGAACACGTAAATATTTACAGAAATATAAAATGCTAACTCACAAAAATGAATTGAGAAGTATAATTAAATCTTTCACTAAAATTATGCTACAAACAACTTATGACAAAATCTAATCATAGGAAATTACAATTGCTAAAGTTTATTTTAGTATACCTAATGTAAAATTCTGGTAAATAGGTTATTATAAATACATACAAAAGCAATTAAGAAATGATAGATTTTGTTTTAGGGTTTAAACAATTGAATCAACACACTTCATTTTGGTTGAAACTACACATTCACCTTAGTTTTATAAAATTAACAAAACATTAAATAGATCACGATATAAGGTGTGTATCTCTGTGGGAACTGAACAAGTTGCAAAGTACCTATAATGTGTGTAAATTGCAAATATTCCCTAATAAATTATTTTATTCTGTGCTCCGTCCTACTTGTTGTAAGTCAGAGTCAGGCAATAGAGAAATTCCAAGATCTCCTCATCTTCATCATCGGAAGATTCTTCAGTACAGTCATCTGAATCGCCTGTATTCACAACGAATCTAAAATCAACATATGATTTGTCAAACATGTGTTCTTTGTACTTGTATTCTTCAACTACTTTATCAACATGTGTACATATGTTTGCCCAATCTTCAGGAGTTATCGTGGCAATTTTTCTTCAGCTAATTTTATTACATCCTTTAATTTAAAGGTAGTATTTCTAGATGCAACGTACTGCTTTACTGCAGCCCTTTTTTTTTCAATTGGATTTAGTTCTGGATGATACGGAGGAAGTCTAAGCACTAATTCAGTAAGCGCTAATTCAGTATCTAAAATATACTGTTTGCACTTTGACTTATGCTCCTTGATTATTGCATACAACACAGGTTTTGTTGAAAGAGGATCATGCATAATTGAATGTTGACGAAGCCACATAATCATATCGTCCTTTTTGGTTATGGATGTTGGATCTTTATTTATTACCATATTGTGATATGATGCATTATCGATGACAAGTGCAGCTCGCTTTGGTATATTCGGCATCAGCTGCTTCTGTACCCTGAGCATAAAATTTGTATGGTTCATATCGTTGTGGTAATCTCTTGATGTACTTCCTATAATTAATAAGATTTAGTTTTAGACTATAATTATGATAATGATCTCGTACCTGATTTGAACATAAGTAGTGCCTTATTAACAAAACCTTCAGATCCACCAGCATGTACCATGATAACACGTGGACCTTTGCCAATAGGTTTTTTAAAACCCAGAGTAGAATTATCTGTCCAATTTTTGGGGTTTGTATGACAACTGTTGATATAGGACTCATCTGTAAAAGTAATTGGTCTCTTATCTTGAATGCATTGCTGCAGCTGACGTAAATATTGGATACGCTTTAAGTGTATGTCATATGATTCCATCAGAACCTTCCTTTTATCAACAGTGTTACGCTATCTACAAATTTATGCAATAAGTTAATATGAGTGAATGTCACAAATAGTTATATGACTTACCGAAAACCCAATTTTTTAATAATCTTTCCCAAAGTCGAAAATCCACCTTTAAAATCAATACCCTTTGCAGAATTTTATTGTGGATACCTGTTAATTTAAATGTTTATATTTATATTTCCATCTAAAATTGTTTCATTACCTTTTAACGTAGGCACTCTCTTTTCAATAATATAAAATTATGTATAATGGATTTTATCTGCTCCAATTCCCCTGATACAGATTACTTTTAGGGTTTGGTCTGTTCTTATTTTTTCTAGGTGAAGAAAACTTTGTTGCCTTGCCTTGGGAAATTTCCTTCATATCTGATATAACTTCACGATAAGTGAATTCACCTATCTTCGTAGCAGCTAAAATTCTCCTTAAAATTTGACAAAGGGATTGTCACTCCCTCCTTGGCTTCTTTTGTCATGAATTCTATGACGTTTGCAACAATTTCTCGAGCTTGACTATGCAGAATCTTTCCACGAAAGCCGATCTGTTTGCCATTGTTTGGTGACTATAAAAGACAAAAACATACTTGTAAATTTCGCTTAAAGTACAGATATTGCAAACTTACCAAAATATACATGAAACGTCAAAAAGAGCTCTGAAAAGAACTGTGTATTAAAAGAAAATGTAAAAGTCAGAAATATAACCTATAACTCAAGCGTGCACCAAAATGTAAATAAACGACTTAAAATTTCTATGCATATCAATTGCGCACGCGACGGCAAATTGTCAAATTGTGACCAATATTGGTTTGTCCGCACTGTGTTGTTCTGAAAGTATTTCAACTCTACATATTATAACTCAAGCGTGCACCAAAATGTAAATAAACTACTTAAAATTTCTACGCCTATGAATTGCGCACGCGACGGCAAATTGTCGAATTGTGACCAATATTGGTTTGTGCGCACTGTGTTGTTCTGAAAGTATTTCAACTCTAGTATCCTATATTGTGATAATATTTAAGACCACGGCTGACCAGATATTTAGAAATGTCATTATAAAGAGATTTACTTATATAATAAATTAACATTTTAAATATGATTTACGAAAATAATTGAAAGAAACTGGATGTTCCGGAAAAGCATGAAGAGAAAGAAATATGTAACTAATATGTTAAATAATACCTTCATTTGTTCTTCACTTATAAATATTAAATTATGCATTTACCTTGAAAATGTCTCTTAACTGACTAGCCCGTAAAAGTTTGTCTGACTACTCATGTAATACGTGTGCTCAAATATTTTATACTATTATAATACATACATAGATACTAAACAACAAAGCAAGTAACGTACGTTTCTAAATCAACCCGTCTATAAAATCATATGTTTTTTGTTCATATATGACGAAGAAATAAAATATTCAGCAATACGTGATTATGACCATTTGGTATATTTACTTTTTCCAAAAGGCGCGAACAAGTTTGCTGGTTTATTAACTACAAATAAATGATTATTTTTTCTGTATATTTAGTGGTCTGCATTTAAGTTAACTTCCTTTCATCTTGAATAACAGATACTTAAAGTACAGGTTAATGAGTTCTTTTAAAAATAAATCTATTTCCATAAATGTATAAAATCATGAATATTGATTGCATCAACAAAAGGAAAATGTATTTCATTTAATGAGATTAGCGACGATCTATAGATCTAAATACACACATACGGACACACGAACGGGCGCACTCACGCACGCTCGCTCACACTCACTCACTCACTCCCTCTCTCGCTCCCTCGCTCGCTCGCTCACTCGCACGCACCCACCAACCCACCCATCCCCATCGCCCCCGCCCGACCGACATAGCGCCCGCCCGACACACACACGCACGCGCACACGCATACATGCACACACGCATACACACACGCCCGACCGACACACACGCACGCACATGCACACACGAATGCACACGCACGGACAAGTACGCAAACGCACGCACACGCACCCGCACACACACGCGTACACGCATATACACAAGCACTCACGCACGCACGCGCGACACACATACACACACACACCTGGAGGATCTTAGTGAAACATTGTTAAACGTTGTAAAATCATGTAATAAGTGCATTTAGCGATAGTGAAAAAAAGTCGATTGCATAATCTACTATACCTACACATGTATATGTAGGATGGAAGGTAAAAATTGATTTACTACGTTTTGTCTTTGTTCTTAATTAGCGTTAAATGGAAAGTCATTTTAACCTCATGGTAATTATACCGGTTTTATTTTATGAAATTAAGAAATCGAAGAGGTTGACTTTGTAGACAGATTTATTAAAATTTGAATAACAGTGGCGTATTTATGAAAATGTGAAAGGGGGGCCCTAGTAAAAGGATATACTAAAATTGGGCATACAACCTCCAATCTTCTTAATAGTTTCCTGTCACTCAACTTAAAGTGTAAGTTGGCACCGAAATATGTACCTATTGAAAATCACATTCTTCAAAATATACCACTCAGTAAAGAAGTACCGTTTAAAAATGCAATTATTCAATAATCCATAACTAAAATATTCTAATACACTTATATGATGAATTGTTAGTGTAGGTACCTATATCTATTGTCCTATACATCACTGAATATTATTTCGATTATTATTATTCAATGATATCAACAATCATAACGTCTCAAAAGTTTTGGCACAAAATATTATATTCAGTTTTATAAACAAATCTGTTTTATTTAAACGTATAGCTATCAAACATAATTAACAGACTAATAACTAACAAAATTGAGAAATTAAATTAAATAAAGTGGTCCATGATTTTCAAGACGTAATTTTCTACGAACATCTCGCATAAGGTCTTGGGCGGTTGTAGTATCTATCTCTCGATTTTTTCGTCTTAACTGTTCTTCATTTTTGGCTTACCATCTTTCATCATACACTTTTCCACTCAAAAGTGCCCAAAATTCTTCTATTGGACGGGTGTGAGGCAGATTAGGATGATTGTCGTTTCGTGGTACGAATGGTATGTTTAGAGCGGTTAGCTAGTTCTCAGTTTCTCTGGCGTAATGGTATGACACTAAATCCGTCTTCAGTATGATGTTCGTTAATGAAATCATTCAGGTTGACCAGACAGTTCTGAATGTAGCGCTGACTATTCAGTGCTTCGCCTCTTACACGCCCAACATAAAGTCTCGATATCCCTCTTATAGAAACATCGCACCAGACAAATTTTATCAGCAGATTTTGCCTTTTCTTTTTATTTAACATTCTCTGGGCAGTGTTCTATGTTACTTCTGTGTTACCCAGAGTTAAATATTTTTCATCAATAACAATGACCGTTGTTGGCAAAATGTATCCGCCTTAATGTCCGACAACATCATGATATCCGTGCCAAGTGATTTCGCGTATCTTTTGGACATTTTCTTCTTTTTCGATATTCTTGACGATTCCTAACCTATTCCTTCCAAACTGTATCCTTAGAAGTTCTATACTCCTTTGCTAATTTCCTGACCGACATTCCAACTCTATTGGTTGCGCTTCTTACCAACTTGTTTGTTCTGGCTTGAGTAAAAGATTTCCGTCTTCCACTTTTTGGGAGATTTATACATGGTATACCTTGTTCACAATCCGCTATTGTGCAATAGTTCTGCGGGAAATATTTTGATTTTCGAATATGTGAAATATTTCACGCTTAGGCATTTGTTCAACTATACTGTAAATACTTTTACAAAGATCTAATTTGTAAGCCATTTTAGTACAACTGTTACTAAAACTGAACTGTCAAAGTGAAGACAAACTTTCAGAAAAATTTTGTTTCCTAATATTTTATCATTCTCTCGTATTTACATCCATTGGATTTTGTGCCAAAACTTTTGAGACATACGTTATTAATACATTAAACAAATTAGGTACCTAAATGCATTTCATTTAATTAGTTAAAGTAGTTATCATTTTTAAACTTGGAAGTTGGGGTCCAGTTCCGCGTTGTGGTCATTCTTAAAATTGTAGGTTGTGGTGGTGTTGGGCGTAGTAGTAAAATATATACATCGGGGTTATGATCAAGTATACTATTGATAAGGCATCGCAGACAGATTTTTCATACATGCGTCGTTTGGTGTTATGATCAAGTTGGATGTTGCGATCATTGTTAAAGTTGGGCGTTATGGTTAACATTAAAATTTGACCTTGTGGTCATGTGCTGCGGTAAGTCTAACATTAAGTAGGTGGTCATTGTGTGTTGCGGTCTAGACCCTTTTAAATTTGGACCTGCGGTGTAAAAAAAGATCAACGTCACGAATCATTGCTTTAAATGCAATTAAAATGAAAAATAATCAACAGCAATGACGTAAAACGTTAAAACATTCTAAATTTGTAACCAACAATTTTACTTTACTATTCTTCTATTTGATTTCAAGCTATTTCACGAAATTAAAGAAGCTATTCGACAGTTTTCAAACAAAAACTATTCAATTCGGCTCCAGGGAACCAAAACATACAAATCAAATGGTCGTTTTTTCTATATATTTAGTTGACTGTATTCTTTATCTGTGAATAACAGCCACTTGAAATATAAGTAAATGCGTTCTTTTAAAAATAAATCTATTTAGAAAAATGTACAGAATAACTGAATATTGTACAAACAACACGAAAGATATATCTAATTTGATGAGAATAGCCACCATCTATTTTTTTAAACAAATAGCGACTACAGTTAAGATTTAAAATACAAAAAAAAAACGTACATTTTATCCTTGTTGACTTCATTTTTTTCTAAACTGTGTACATAGAATTCCACCATTTCTATTTCCAAATACGAACGATATTGTTACAATTCGAAATTGATTTGAGTTCTAAATTAAAGCAAAATTATGCATATGACGACTAAGTTAATTGTATTGATTTTTGACGGCACTGGTGAATTCTAGCATTTTAACAGGAAGGCGTAGATTCGCAATAGGTACGAAGTGATATAATTACATTGTTCTACACTAACGAATAATGACTTAAAATACCTCCCCCCCCCCGCCCCAGTGTGATATCGATGCCTAAGTTGAATACAAGCTAAAAGAAGGGTAAAGGAGTCTAAATACGATTCGGTTCAAATTATACTATATACAGGATGGTTCTAAAGAAATGTCACCCAAGCTTGTTTTATGCACGCAATAATGATACTCATCTGTAAATCACACCACTTCCTATGTAAGCTCGTTATTTAGTTACGATAACACATTCAACAAACAAGTTAAATGTTTCTTTAAAATAGTAAAAAAATGATGCAAAAGATAAGCTGGCAACATGGCTTAAGCACTTGATGTAAAAAGATAACCTCAAATTAGACGGCTTCGACCTTCGAGACTTTTTCTTTCTCACATAGGCTGATCAAATGAAGTATATCTGCAAATCATATACACATGCTATATCGTCACTTTTATAGAAAATATAGCCCACAATGAAAAAAAACCCTGAATAGTTACTAAAACCATTTGAATGTATGTTAGCGTTTTGGAAGAATATTGGACTAAAATGTAGAGTATTTTAGTATTAGGAACAAAATATGAATCTGCTAAAATGTTTACTATTTTTAAGATAAGCTGTTCCTTGGCAATTAGTAGTAATCTCATGATTCATTATGTTTTAGAATCTTTTATTTGATTCTGTTACATGTAGGTTTAGAGTATAGTGTTTGTTAAGTTCTTGCCAGAAATATTGTCATTGTGCGTGCATTTTTTAGTGTTTAATAAACCACATTTTCACTTTAATTATTTCAAGGAGTATCGCAACTTCCACACAAATAGACAAAGCTATTATGCGAGTGCCCCTTAGGTCCTGAGACAGCATCAAAATAGTTTGCTTTCGTTCAGCAACACTTGTCATCATTTTTATTCTATGCCTATTACCCTCCTTATCATTTTATACACAAGTGTAAACTTTATGAATCACATTATAAGTATTCGATTTTCCTTAACTGAAGATAGCAAGTTTGTGAAAAAATGTCACGACGTGAAACATTACCGTTACCGTCAAAATTAAAATCTACAAGTACTTTAGTTTATAATTAAAATACTTTTGTTTAGGCAAAATCTGTACCTTTAAAAGAAAATTTTAGAGCTTTAAACGTGTCAATAGCAATTGCAGCTATCCTCCTCAGTAATAGTGGAAAATTGTTAAAACTGTTTGAAATATTAATCTCAATGAAGTTTATAAAGTATGAAAACGCAAAGCCAGGTATGCTATAATAGTATGATTTAAAAAAAAACCTATTATTGGATATTATCTTATTTATAGAAATAATAACTAAATCTTTAATAGATTCAAAGACCTACACACGTCTAGAATAAACGTGCAGGGCGAAATAGCATGCAAAAGTTGACCCAATTCCAGAAACCGATAGTCAATTTCTGTAATCAGTTCCTGTTGTAAAATTACGTTCTAAAGTGAACATTACTTCTGCTTTACTGTACGTAATTTTTCTGTCCAACGTAACTATTGCTGTTTAGTTCACAAAACCCCGATATCCCAAGAGGACTTACAACGTAGTTTTCCCATGATATATAAAAGCTGTTTAAGTGTCATAAAGACTATATCGGTGCAATTTGAAAAAAATAAACAAATAACGGATTTGTTGCTTCACATATTTTAACCAGTCTCATATCTAATTTCATTTGCATTATCAAAAGTAAAGATTAAGAGTTCTTAACAGTACACATAGTTACAATTAGAATGAGATTGAATGTATACACGCTTAAAATTATTAATTCTGTTGTAAATTTGCTAGATCTTTAACCGGTATATCATTCATAAGTTTTTAGCTGTCAATGATTTTCCTATTTTCAATTTAAAGTTTTTTACAAGTTACAACCAATATTATAAGTGATTACATTTTGTTAATTTGTTTTTTCATTGTGGCATTTTTCATTGTTACTCTATAGAGAGTGTTCTGGAGTGTCTATCTCAAGACATACATGTAACAGTATTAAATTTATTAAAGATCAAGTTATTCATAGTTATATTCAATAGTAGGCGTTCAAATGTACCTAACTGTCTTATTCTTTGCGTTTTCGTATTTCATCAATTTGTTTAATATTTTGATTAATTTTTTCCTAGTGTACAATGTACAAACTTACACACAATAATTTATATTAAAATACATACTTAATTTTAAAAAAATACCTAAAAGATACGAATTTGTAATTATGAGCTTAAATCGTGAAAGTTTACATTTTTATGCCACTCTTGTAATCTTTGATCTAATATATTATTAATACAGATTCTAATGTACTCCTTGTCGTATAATGCACTAATGGTATAAACATTCTCCCTTTGCAGATCTCCTACTGCTTCACAAATATTAATATTTTTTTGTTTTGTTCATCACAAATGACTACTTAAGCAGCTGTTAACTCACACAGTCACAAGAATACATTTATTTTCTGTAGACATATATGATCGACAGTAAAAACACTCTTACCTTCAGAACACCTCGCTTCAGTGCTGTCAATCTGCCCAACTAAACACGCTTTATATTTTGATTGTCATAATCTTCCGGGTATATATTCTGATGAACATAACATCATATTTGAACTTTCATACTCTTTATGACAGGTGTGTGCAATCTGAAAGATACCCAGAAAAATTCTGTACTTTAATATTTGCAAATTATTGTCAATTTATAATATTTATCTAAGAATGAAGGTCAATTTTAAACTGCTAGCTCGATAATAAAATTTGAACTGGTGAGACACGTTGTACTCTATACCAAGCGGGAATATAGGCCTCACTTTCAGCTCCGATGATGACGTCAGTAGTCCAATTGCCGCACGGAAAGTATTGCCACATGGACGGATTTCCTTGTTAATCAAATTTTAACGACTAAAAACCAAAACTCTGGTCTCAAATGACCGGAAATTATATTTTTTGATAATAACAATCCAAACAAAAAATCTTAGTAATAATGTCTCGTTTAGAAGTGTTCCTAGAATTGAACATTGCTTGTTATTCTTTGTATCTAATGTAAAAGTGATTAGGATACCAAATGTTTAAGTGTAACTTCGATTTTCTTTAACTGTAATTGACACTAATGCAAAATGAATAATAAAAAAGTTGGGAATTCATTTCAATGTTTTTAATTTTCTTTTTGACGTCAAACTTGTTTTGGGGTCAGTAGTTACATTCTTCTTAACAATATTACATGCTTTGCACACAAATTGCATCAGCAGCTTTCATGGATATTGTATCGATTCATTAACTGATAGAAGCTGTACTAAATAGCTGGTAATTCTATTCCTATTATTAATGAATCACATTTCTTAAAATTAGTAAAATATCCATATATTTTTTTTAATAAACACATGTGTAACTGCAATTTCAGTAAATAAAACTATTAATTAGACTTTTATTGCAATGCTTTAAATTTTCGCTGATATTAAACTTTTTTGATGCTCACAATTGATTTATAGAGGTTTCGTAATTTTTTATAATTATACAATGAAATATTTTGTAATATTAAATAAAGTAGTACTATGACAGGTGTTTCGAGAATGGCATTTGCAAATCATATTCTGACAGATATTATTAGAATTTGTTGGTGCAGCCTAAAACTCCACAATTTCTATATGCTACTGCATACCGTCATGGGTGAGATATAACGTCTAAAAAAAATATAACAAACAAAACTTGATTATTATGATGTAATATAAATATTTATTTGAATATATATTGAAAATATGAATATAGCACATTTTTTGGTATAACTAGTATGTACAGGGTGTATATGAGTATGGATAATAAAATTATTGCTTAATATACAAAAACAATTATGAGAATTGAAAAACATATCATTGTAGTACATTACGATACCTAAGTTAAACATATATTGATATGTACAAAGATATTTTTGTCAACATATAATGCTGCTTTGTACAAAATCGTTAAATACCACTGGCAACAAACACATTTCAATAAATAATAACTTTAAATACACAAAAAAATTTCAACTACAAATAAAATTAACATAGGATTGTTTAGTTACATTTTTTTGCAAGTCAATATTAAACATTTACTATTAAAAAATTAATTACATCAAAATTATAATAAATAAACACTCCAAAAGTTTATTTAACTTTTATAAACAAAAGCTTAAATAATTGGATTAGACTTCAACATGTACATATTGTTAGAACTGAAATACATAATTTATTATGCAGATGATATTCACATTTTGGTTGTATTAGTGAATATCTGAATATCCAACTGCTTCATCTTTAGTTGGTAATAATGGTAATTCCGGACAAAACATAAGTAGTGGACACAAAGGAGCATCTTTTCGTATAGCTAATGTAATTCCAGCTGAATATGCAGCAGGTATTTTTAAATGGGTTGTACTTGCAAAACCTGGCCTCGCTTCCCTTCTACTTTCTCTAACCATATTTGCGACTTGACCTAAAATCAATAATATTAGAAGTAACAAAGAGTTCACATCTTCAATGAATTTGTGTAAATCAACGGGTAAGCTTTCAATGTTCATAATAATAATAATAACTTATTCATTCAGTAATGTGGAATCCCTTTTAAAACTTTAAACCAAATTATACTAGGAGAAACAACTTTGTTTCTTTCCTTCTTTTTAGCATTGGTTATACATTTATACTTATATTCAATCTACGGTTAGTATGGGTGAACAATCTGTAGAGGCTGTGTTGGGTAATACGACGTTTGTCATACGTTTTATTTTAGTTCACTGCCAGACAATACAAAAAATTGTTGACATGGAGCATACCAATATTGCTGTTGGTATAGTGACTCTACTACAAGCGACAATCGAAGTATCGATTTTTATTGATCAGACTAGTCACGTGGTGTACGGCCGCCATTAAGAAGCAAATTATCTTTGTTGACGTTTAAGCAGCGTGTGTTTTGTATTTAGATTATCTCGTTTTTGGGTTACAAGAATGTAATTATTGATGTTAATTTAGTTTCTTGTAAATATAGAGTGTTATAACATTAAATTGTGTCGTGTAACGGGTCCCGTAAACACTATTTGTTAATTCAGTTTTGTTGCCGTGCTATTTGGAATTTTTTGTATTATTAAGTATTGCATATTAATGAGTAAAAACAATAATGAAATATTCTTATAGTAAGTGCATTTGTCACTGTAAAAATTGTATGTAACCTTTGCCACTGTCAAAGTGACAATTGCACTGCAACTTACACGATTTTTTGTACATGAATTAAACTATCTACAATAAAGTAGATGTAGGCATTGAATTGAATAATTATTGCTATTGTTAGTAAATTTTAGTAGTCACTGATTATTATCTGTAATAATAAATAGAAATTAGTGCAAACTGGATATGTAGGCATAATGTTGTATGTGAATCAAATATACATTTCTCACATTACTTGGTTTTGTTCTTTAACCTGCATTGTTCTAAACAATTTTTTTATTCCATCAATTTTTTTATTCTTCAAGAAAGGCTATGTTTATTGAAAGCATTGAGTTTATAAAATTCAGTGATTGAGAACATGTAAATTTTCAAGCAATTGTTGAATAATAAATAGTGGGTATACAGAAATCATTGATGTTACAAATACAAATTCTATGCCGAAATGTTTATTCTGTGTCACAAGTGCACGTATTTCACCAAGTAAATGCACCGAAGTTTGATTAATATTATTTTTTTTACATTTCCTGTCAAATATTACAACCAAATAGAATTCAATGGCGTTCCTGGAAATGTAACTGAAATAGTAAAAATATTCAATAACTATTCTGTTGATAGTATTAAGGAAATTGTAAACGATGAATCATTGAAAATGAACAGGGCTATGCAACCAACATTGCAGCAGCTAATTTGCGTTTTTAGAACGGTCTATACACAGTCGCTGTTACTAAACGGTGTAGTAGTTTATTACCATTTTCATGTTACGTGATGATTTCATCCTTATTTATCACCAGGGTTATAGATAATAATAAAGAATAGAGCATAATCCAAGACCGCAAAAGAGTAATAATTTAACGATAGCCGAGAAGTTAGAATATTTGGCTAAACAGTAAAACTAAATAACGTAATAAAATACCGCGTTTTTAGAAAAATAATAAATACTTTCAAAGCCATAACAAAATTAAAGAATTTAACAAAAATTTCACGTCAATAGTGGGTATAAAAGCCGTTCCTTTCTATGACTTCCTGCATTCTATTGCGAATAGAAGCTACAAGATTTGAACAAAAATTGGTTTCTCGTATTAATTCCCAAACAGCTTTTGTGTGGTTGAATAATTCTGCTTGATTTTTCAGAACAACAGCTTCTTGCATGCGTCCTTCCCATTGGCTAACCATTTTTGCCCAAAGGTGTTCTATGGGGTTTAAATGCGGCGAGTTTGCGGCCCATGGCAGAACTTCTATTTCCGGATGGTCTTCAAACCATTCTGCTACAATACGAGCTGTATGCACTGGGCTGTTGGCTTGCACTAAAACAAATGTTTCCATTTCTTCTTCTGAATACAATGCACGTACTGATGGTAACATAACGTTTTCGAGAACCTCGATGTATCTTTGTGATAGAAAAGAAGGTGATGAAACCATTTCTAATTCTCCTGGGCCAGCAGCAGACATCCATTCTCAAAATCATAATTGAACTCTCCCACTTTTTCTAACAGGCCTAACTTAGCTGTGTTATATCGGATATTGTTTGGACGCCATAAGTGCACAGGGCTGTCTTGCGTGGAGGAAACGGTATTTTCGTCAGTAAATATTACATTGGACCAATCTCTATTAAAATTTTCCCTACAAAAGTTCAAACGGGCCTCAGCTTGCGCGTTAGTGAGCAATGGTTTCCTTGCTGGGGGTCTATGGTGTATTCCGGATGAATGTAAACGACGGCGTATTGTAGAGAGTGAAACCTGAACGCCGTTTTTTTCTCATATGCGAGTAGCTGTAGTAAAAGAATTTCTAGCTGCTGCTACCGTAATTTCTTCATCTTCCTGTACAGTTGTTTTGCGTCTTTTGCCAGGTCTAACAGTTGTAACAGGTCTATGTCCACCTAACATGTCTTTGAACCCATCGTGCAACTTGAGTTCTCTAACAGATTAGTGTGAACAACCATATCCAATAAGTAAAAAAAAGTAAGATTACAGAAAGATACACGCGCCGGCTTATTTCACTATAAGAAAAGCCATGCTTATGACCATCCCTCTTGTTTCTAAAGTAGAGTCATGCTGACCGAACCGTCCACCCATGGTAGTAAACTAACGTTTTATTTTTTGACAATAAAATAGCGCTTAAGTCAGATTTACAGTTTTGTATTTCAAAAACAAATTAAGCATAGTAACCTTTTGAAAAATTATTTATATTGTCATTTTAAAAACATTTTCCCATTATGTGTTTCAGTTTCAGTGTTTACAAAGTGTACCAAGCATGAATGATCGGATGGAAATTGATAAAGGGAATGCAAGATAAGAAGAATTTAAAATGGTAAGCAAGGAAGAGTTAAGAACAGTAATTTTTATGCTACCTAATAAAGGAAGCCCAGACGAAGTGACAATAGAGATTTTTAAAACAACTAAACAGTTCAATGGAGATAGGAATAGTAGCTGAAAGACTTAAAGGACTACAAAAATACCTTAGAGGAAATTACCTCAAACTCAAAAAGCTGAACATTTTCGGCCAGTAAATACACCTCCAGTGATAGCAAAGATACTGGAAAAGGTAGTGTACTTGCAGTTATTAGAGTATATAGAAGATAACGGCATACTTACAAAGTTTCAGTTAGGTTTTTGAAAAAAATTATAGTTATAGAGTAATGATAAGGAATTGGTCATGGTTATAATATTTCTAGATTTCAAAAGAGCATTTGAGACAATAGACAGGAAGAGGTTAATACGTAAAGTGCAAAATTATGGAATAACTGGTACAGTTTTGCGATGGTTTGAAAATTATCTATCGAACAGGAAACAAAATGTAAAAGGTGGGGAAGTACACTCAAAGGATACAGGTATCAACTCCGGAGTGCTCCAAGGAAGAATCCTGACACCGCTACTATTCATATTACATATTAATGACATAGAAAAGATAATCCAGCACTGCAAGTTTCACCTTTTTGCAGATGATACCATTTTATACATAACAGTAACAATACAAGAGAAATTGAGATGAAAATTAATGAACGTAAATGAAAGGCTACAACAAAATAAATTAAAGCTTAATATTGATAAGACCACAGTAATGATACTAGGAAAAGACACAATGGAAAGTTGAAGGATTTGCTATAAAAGTTGAAAAAAAAAAGAAATAGAAATAGTGGAGTTGTTTAGATATCTAGGCATAATAGTAGATGATCAGTTAAATTTTAGTGAACATATGGAATATACTTACAAAAAAATATCTAAAGAACTGGGGGTGTTGAATAGGTGCAGTGATTATTTAAGTAAATGGGCAAGTGCAGTACTTTACTTAGCAAGGAAAGATGATAAGAACGGTTACAGTTATACATAGTATATATGTTATCCCCAAAACCAAAAAATATAAGTTAAAATGAGCTTGACGAGGGCAAGTCGTGAGCTTGTACATACGCCCACAGTAATCTATTTACAAGAAAGAAAATTAATTAAATAATTTAGCTTGCCTTTCGTTTAACCAAACTGAAAACAAACCCCTTTTTGATTCAATTACCTAAAAACAATTGGAAAAGCTTGTTCAGTCCACCTAATTTATCTCGAATAAAAAAAGAATATTAATAATTAAGCAATTTAAATTAGAAAAAGAAATTGGTTCGAACAACCTTATCCATAAAACGATAGTCTATATTATATATTTGACTTACCAAGTAGCATTCAAACTAGCACGAAATCTCGCGCCAAACTTTACATTATTCAATATCAGGCTACCCATAAAGTTACATCTGGTATAAACATAAAAGTTGCAGAAAAACTACTGCGTATGACCACATAAACAATAGTACAAAATTAATTATCCCCAAAATGGAGGTTATACTTGAACTCCCTACTGGGTGTGGTACAATTCTAACAAAAATTAATCAAAATGTTGATTGTTGAGTGTGTGTAAACTATTGAAGAATGGTTTAATTACCATATAGCAGTTCCACATGAGAGAAATTGTATTAAAACTAGCTGAAGTCTAGTATCAAGCTGACACCGATCTTACATTACAGGTAACATGTTTAACAAATACTTGTTCACAGAATTAATGTAAATGTATTTAATTTCGTTGTAGGCAATCATAACCTGCTGAAGACAATTTAGGTACGAGTTGTATTCAGTGGCAAAATATTTGTCAAATACTTGTTAACAGAAATAAGGTAAATGTACTTAATTTCATTGTAGGCGATCGTAATCTGCTGAAGGCAATTTAGGAACGATAAAAGAAAAGAGCTGACTTGTGTTTACGAAGGTTTATGCGTTATACAAGGTAGCCAGGATTTCACCAGCTTCAATACAGGTGTAACCTCAACGATCACGCAATCCCAAGTACGTTAGACACAGCGGACCGCAGTGTATCAGAAGTACAATCCAAATAATAAGCCAAGAGATACAGAACGGGTAATCTTGTTACATCAATAAAGACAAAACTAAATGTAAACGTGAACTTTGATGTAATAGTAACGGTATAATTATATGGAAACTCAAGTTATATGGAAACTTAAGTGCTAAAACGAAGATAAAGTATTAGAACGGTGTTTATTCAGTGAGAAGGTGTTACCTCTAAGGTCGAATGCGAACGTTAGTGTAAATGTTTTAACCAATTGCTGACATCTATTTCTTTGAAGAAATAATCTGAAATTCGTTTGTGTTTGAAACCTGAAAGAGAAGTTCTAATTACAACGAGGTTAACGAGATCTGATGCGGCTTACCGAACAGATGTGGATACAGTGAATTATTTCTATTACATCCGCCTTTAATAGCGATTATACCACTTCTATACAACAAAGCGATACTATATTGTAAAAATTAAAAAAAAAATGATACTTAACATTTACGAAATAGAAACAGGAAAAATTTTCTAGAAATTTCAACCCTTCCACAGCAATGGTGGTTTTGAAAAGAAAGCCAACGCCTCAAGAAACAATTTTATGTATTGTTAACAGCATAAACCGTTATTTATATAGTAAATTTATTAAGAAATAGCAAAATAACAGATCCCTCTTCAGAGTTAAGTATACCAATCACCACAACTTTGTATATCTCAGAGATGGCGCTATAGGTATAGCGAAGGTTAAATAAAGCTGTCATTATTATTATTTTTTTTTATATATCAATGTTAGTTGCAAAAATCACATAGTCACAATATTTCATTTATTGTTTGGTTATGTTTAAAAACTTTCTTTAACAGGATATCATATTTCCACATAAACGAGAAGTATTATCTTTAACATATGAAATAATATTAGAACTAAACATTTGTATTTTTTAGATGACCAAATTGTACACCATAGTATAAAACCATTTTTTAACGTGTTACCGCGAATCGTAAAATATGGATTGAAACTTCAAGTAAGCATTTAAAATGTGATTCAACTCTTTTGTTAAATGGATAACAAAAGAAAATTTAGCTGTATTCGGTTTTGGCAATTTAAGTTATGAATTAATAGAATTCTTGAAATGTACCAATGGGAGGTCTGCTTAAGTGAATAAAACTTACATTAGCAGGATCAAATTGTTTTCATGAAATTTTATTCTGCTACTTTTTAATTTTTTGCAATTGTTCATTTTCTCCTGAAAAACAATTAAATGTGTACAAAAACAACAGAATCGTATAGTAAGAATAATAAGAATATGTTTGATCCTGGATCAGTACTGAGTGATGAATGTTGGCATAATATTTTATAACAATAGTTAGAAAGAACCATTTATATCCGAACCCTGAAAGGTGATTGTTTGAGGTCTTAGCCCTATTCGTTTTCTGGTGATTTAATTGATTTAACTAACTAAAATTTGATTTTGCTTGATTGTCCTTTGAAACTGCTCCCATTCTCCGCCGAATTATCTATTTAAAATCAGTTTCAACTTATGGGATAAAATTACTCAATCTATAATGACTACAAGTGATAGTAGTAGGTTACAAAAAAGCGCTCATTCTAATTACACCGTAAATGGCAAGGGGAGAATAGGGGAATGCCGGTCACCCGAATATTTATTTTGTTTATTTGAATTTCGCTACTAGCCAAGTACTTTACATGTAGCTGAGCACGTCAGTTAGTTTTTGTCGTTGCAGCAGGCAAGTTTATGTTTATTGTTATTGGCACGTAAACCCTAAGTGTACATAGTGATTTTTATTGCGACTTTCGGCTCTTTGAAGCTAAGGTTTCATAACTTATGTAAATTCCCATTTAAACTTAACAAATAATACATATTTTTCAATAATCTAATATAAAAATGGCTGACCTGGAATGGGGTAGCATTGACCGATACAACCCCGCGAGTGACTGCCATTACCCCACGATTTTGAAATAATTGTTTTAATATTTTTTCCATGTTTTATACGCCTGTTATAATATTTTATTTTGTATTTTAGATGGCAAGGCATCACATTCGTTAGACTAGTAAGGAGCAATGGACACCAGATCACAGTTATCAATGGCTATCAAAGAAGTTGAAAACGGGAAGTCCATTAGAAGTGCTGTTAAGGATCATGCTATTCCTTTCAGAACCCATCAAGCTGCCTTGACCTCTGACCAAGAAGCCAACATAGTGACAAATTTGAAGACTTTTGTGAATATGTACTATGGGTTGACACTTTTACAGTTCAGAAAAGTTGTGTTTGAGTTTGCAGAAAAACTGAATATTCACCATAAATTTAACAAGCGGGGTCGCTGGTAAAGATTGGCAATAAGGGTTCCTAAAAAGAAATCTATCAATTTCAATTCGGAAAATTGACATTTGACGTTCAATGTTTATGAGTGGACAGAAAGGTGGCGCCGCTTCTATGAAACATGTCTTTAGTAACCATTTGCTGCAACACATATGATAGTACATACATCAATATTAAACATACCATAATTGTAGTGTTACCCATAATTGTTAATGGTTAGTAACAATTTGTAAAATAAATTAAATCATGTTTCAATTTGCTTTTTGCTCTAGGCATAATTTTTAATAATTTGGGCACTCCTAAACATTAAACGTCAAATATCAATTTTGAAGTTGTATTTAGTATGGGCGCACTATCACATATGTTGCGGCAAATGGTGACTAACATCATGTTTCATAACAGCGGCTGTTCAATGATTATTGATATCATTGTAGTGTGATCCGAATAAAAGGCTTCAACAAGACAGAGGTAAGAACATTTTTCGAAAACTTTGAAAACGTAATGGAGAAATTTAAGTTTAAACCTAACAATATTTACAACCAGGACGAAACGGATATTAGAACCATTCAAGACAAACAAAATTTTAGCCGCAAAAGGACATAAGAGAATTGGATTTGTAACATCTGGTGAAAGAGGTCAACCTACCAGTTATTTGTTCATTCAATGCTGCAGGGACCTATGTTTCTGTTTTCATTTATTCCAGGCAACGAATGTCACATCTTCTGTAAGGGAATGGGCCACCTGGATCTGTTGTCAAATGTTCCAAAACGGCTGGACTAACGAGGAAATATTTATTCAGTTGTACCAACATTTTAAAAATATTCCAACCCCTCTGAAAACGAGCCAGGCTTACTAATTTTGGACAATCACGACAGTCACATCATCATTGAAGCACACCAGTTTTGTAAAAAACTTCATCGCGGTACTTTCGCTACCACTACCTTCCTCCCATCGCCTACAGCCTCTTAATGTGATTTTTTGGACCTCTTAAGAAGGCTTACAACAGGAATGTGACCTTTTATGAAGACCCGACCCAAAAGAAAAGATCATAGTTTGCAAGATTGCAGAGCTCTTCAACAAAGCTTACACAAATTTTACCACCCTTTGCTAAAGGAATTTCTGGATTTGCATACACAGGAATACACCTACACCTTTTCTCATTAGAGGATTTCCTTTAGAATCAGAAGAGGTCGCTGCATTATCACGGTCTCATGGTGCGCAAGCGGTGACATTTCAGGATGTTTCCCCACTGCTCGATTTTTCTGAAGTAGGACCGTAATTCCAGAAAGATGACTCGCAAATTTTAACCTCAACGCCATTAAAAGATGGGCTAGAAAAGAAAAACACGAGGATCGTTTAAAATGAAACAGCGTAAATAAAACATTAAAAATTTACCCATACAGTTAAGAAATCGGTTCAAAGAAAACATTTGACTCATCCGATTCCAATGAGAACTGCTAAAATGAGAGCGACTTATGTCAGGAATCCGAAGAGAGCGGATGGATGCCCCCTGATAACAGCGAACCTGAAGATAATGCACCCAAATGGTTTACCCTGGAAGAATTACTGCAACAAATTAACGTAAGTGACGTTCTTCTAGTAAGTTTCAAATGAAAAATCAAAAAAGAATTTTGTTCTGAAGTGGTGGGAATGAAAAATAATCTTATTTCAGTGAAGTTTATGCGTGCATATATAGATCATAAGCATCTACGGTATGCGCCAATACATACAGTACTGGATTTCGCGCAACCCGCATGCGCATGCCTGTGCGTCTGCGTGTTGTTGCATCACCATTTTGCGTTGCTAGTTGAGTAACGAACGTTGTGCTCTGTGGTTGGAAGTGACAATGGGTCTTGCGACGAAAGAAAAAGTGTTCATAGTGGAATATTATTTTCGGTGGTACAAAAATGGTTATCAAGGCAGGCCGAGTTTAAAGTTAGTGGCGGAACAATATTGTGAACACTTTAATAAGCCGGCACCAAGCAACACAGTTATGATGTCTATCGTTACAAAATTTCGTTATACGGGTAGTGTATTGTCAACGGAAGGGAAGGTCTGGTAGGTCAGTAACTGTGTCCAAATGAAAATCATGAACGTGTTCTCAAATCAGGTGTTGCAGTCACCAAAGGGAAGTCTTCGACGAACACCCCGGAAATTAAACATCGGTAATACGTCACTTCGACGATTGTTTAAAGACTTAGGTGGATTTCTGCACCGAATACAGGTTGGACAATGATTGCCGAAGCAAGACAGGCATGTCAGGATTGAATATTGTACACGATTTTTGGCCTTTACAGGACAAATGATTTCCCGTGGGACTGAGTTCCCTACCCTTCACATTCCCCCGATCTGACACCACCTGATGCTTATGTGTGAGGCATGTCAAAGGAGAAAATTTTCAGCTGTCCAAATCCATCCAAAACTGCCTGAATTACGTCAGAAGATCTCGTTTTTCAGGACTATGAAGCAACCTATGTTCCAGAATGTTTCAAAATCTGTTATGAACGCTGTCTACAGCGCAATGGAGTTCATTTTGAACATTTACAGTATCAGCTCGATAACTAAATAATAACAATAACAGTAACACAGTCTTTCAGTGCTGTATATTTTGGCGCATACAGTATTTGTTTTCCCTGAAATAGCTGATACGAGGGGCATAAGTAAACATGACATAGTCAGAACACTTATCCAGTTTGAATTAATTAATTTAATTAATTTAATTAATTAAATTAATGTAATAATGATTTGATATGTTTATATCCTTTTTATGTGTTTATATGTAATAATAAATTAAATTTAGTGTATCATTATTCTTACTGAGCTATTTTAACCTGAGACCCCCATTACCCCACACCATGACCGCCATTGCCCGACCTCATAGGGTAATATCTACCGGTCAATCAGCGGCCTTGATTTTGTTTCATGAAAAAAAAAACAAATCATTGATGTTTTATGAACCCAATTAGAACACAATATAACTAAATAACAAAGAACATACCGCTTAAGTGATGGCCCTCCGTTTCCCCCCCCCCCCCCCAAATTGGTTGTAGAGATCTATGGTTTTTGAAATATTTCCAGACATTGGGCTGACAATATTTTATTACTTCTTTACAGTGCAGTAATTTTGTCCACTATTAATGTTTTTATTAGAACTCTTACGCTGAACACAATTTTAAATTTTATCCAAAAAAGTTTTTCATTCTGATTTAAAATTTCCTTAATTTGCGAGATACCTTCAATTACCGAAACTCCGACAGGACCATTTCGCCAAACGTAATACGTGCTATTACGTGGACTGTGACCAAAACGCTAAATGTCGAATACGGCCAAATTACCGCCCACCATTGCGAGAATGTACAATTAACTTTGGAATTGAAACTTTTATCGTATTTCAATTTAATTTAAACGAAATATGTTTTTATCGCAGTTTCCCTAAGGAAAAACATGCTATTCACTACGCTTTGTCTGTATAAATATGTACTACTACTCCAGTTTAAGTTCCTCGATGCGGTTTTTGCTCATATGATGTATATCTGGGTCTAACTATTCGAACGAATTTTTTTGATTGGCCAATTTCTCTGCAGCAAATCGCACATAAATTTCCGAAAGTTGACAAATATTTGCATATGCTTTTAAAATTCTTCATAGAAACATCGCATCAAATTCGTTTTATTTTTGTGTTCGACTCCATAGTTGACTATTTATCTAACGGTATACTACAGTAATAACTAAGTTTTATACATTTGCAGAGTTATTCAAGTGTGCATTTTGAATGTAGTAATATGAACAACCAAGAATAAGTAAACATTGTCAATTTTTGTATTAATTAAACGTATAAAAACAATGAACTATGAACTGTTGAATAAAAATGTTTTTTTAAACTAAGTAATGTAATTTTTAGAATACAAGCAATTAATTAAATAGATACGTCATCAGGTATCCATAATATAGTATATTGAGTATCAAAAACAGAAAGGGACGTTTACCGGTCGACGTAGCGAAGCCTCCAATTTGGCCGGAGACCGGTACAACCCTTAATGTTCGTGATGCTCATACTGTTTTTTGCACGATTGTATTAAATTTACAATTGAAATTATTTAATTTCTACTAAATAAACGAAAAGTCAAAAGTGACGTTTTAAATAGAAATGTCCAAATTTTTTGTTCTTAAGAACGCGCGGACGATGCGGATACTTTTGACCGATAAGTCTGCCCTCGAGTGCTACTATTTTCAGCGGCGTACTCAAAGGCAATACAATTTTTATTTAAATTGCCAATTTAGAATGATGAAGAAGACAACATTTTATTCCGTTATTTCCATTTTATTTCTAAACCCCTTATCTTTCTTTCCTTTATCACACATTCTACTACATTCAGTCAAGTTTTACGCGGCCTACCAGACACGACTTACCTCTAACCTCACCCACATATATTTGCTTCGTTAATCTTGCGTTGTTCATTCTTTCAATGTGACCAAACCAACGTAATGTACTACTTTTATACCTATCCATCATCGTCTTTTCCTCGCCACACTCATTCTTTATCTTCTCCCTTCTCGTTTCACCACATGCGCTTCTTAGGAATCTCATACCCACGGCATTTATTTTCTTTCGTGCTTTTTTGACATACCCATGTCTCACTTCCATACAGTACTGACGGGACAAACACACCATTATAGATTGCTAGTTTCACAGCTAGGCTCATGCTCATACATCCAATCACTCTCCTTCCAGCATTGACCCTTCATCCAATCTCGCCATCCATTGTACCATCTGCAGTAAACATTCTACCCAGATATACCAGCTCGTCCCCTTGCTCCACAATTTCGTCTTGCAGAGTAAATACTCCACTCTCCTTTACACCTTTCCGATTGAACACCACAATCTTAGTTTTATTCACGTTTACCTTTAGGTCCATGCTCTCACAGACTGTATCAAACTTCCTCAGAGTAGTTTGTAACTAATTCGCACTGTCACTTAATAAGACCGTGTAATCTGCATACACCAGAAGTCGTACATTTACGTCACCAACCATTACACCTTTTGTATCGGTACATGCTTGTCTAACCCACTTATCCATGTATATATTGAACAACCACGGTGACATCACACAGCCTTGTGGCAATCCTTGCTCAATATTAAGGTATTAACCCACACATCCTCTCATGCACATGCCCGGGTATCGTTGTATACTGCCCTTATTCCGTTTATTAGACCTTTATTTGCGCCATATTCATTTAATATTTCACACAGCTTCTCCCGATTCACTCTGTCTTATGCTTTCTCCAGATCTACAAACGAACAGTACATCATTCTTTTTACACTTAAAACACTGTTCGATCACCTGCTGGAAAGCAACCATCTGATCGACACATCCTCTCCCTGACATGAAGCCACCCTGCACATCCCCAATCTTAGTTTGTGTAGGTTTTCGTACTCTATCAATCAGTATTTTTCCAAATACTTTACCAGGCACGCTGAGCAAACTTATTCTTCTGTAGTTCTTGCAATCACTCTTGTTCCCCTTACCCTTATACAAAGGTACAATGATCGCGCTTTTCCAATCCCTCGGCACTTTTTCACACATACATTGGCATACATTGAATAATTCACACAATCGTCGTATACACTTTGCACCTAAATACTTTAGCATTTTACCGGTGATTTCATCTACGCCTACTCCCTTGCCCGTTTTTTAACCTTGCTATCGTTTTCTCTACCTCATTTATCCCAATATCCTTCTCAGTTTCATTCATCATTCCATCTACATTCTCCTTATTTAACCCTCCAGTCTTACTTTCCTCACTACTGTACTACTGTACAGCTTTCCGAAATATTCTTGCCAGCATTTCATCACTTCACAATCGTCCCATACTATTTGGTTGCTCATATTCATTACTCCTGCAGCGTTTTGGGTCACGTTTTGTATTTTTGGCCCTTTCCAGAAGAGTTTTTTGTTTTCTTCAAAATCAATCTGCATTTTCTCTTCCTCCACAGCCATGACTTCCTCTTTACTTATTCTCGCTGCCTCCTTCCCTTCTTTGTTTTTTAATCTGTACATTTCATACAACGTTAAGTTGTCACGGTTTGCGATAATAATAAAACAGATTTGATAAATAAATATTAAATTAAATAACAAAGAACTAACTATAACTCGGAAATCTAAATTAAAAATAATTGAAGCATTGAAGCATTTGGTCGCAAATAAATAACAACAAGGCCGGTGAGTGGCGCGAGAGCCAGGAATCGCGTAGGGAGCAATCTGGTTGAAACGTGATGTCATTGATGGGTATGTAAGTGAAAAAATGTATATGTATATATGCACATTTAGATATTCATGCAGTAAATATACACTATATTATTTATCTTTCTTGACTCTGTCTATATTTCTACTTCTGACTTCCTTACATGTCGGGGCAGTAGACAAATAACTGTCCGGTAGTAGGACGATACCGTTAGTAGGGAATGCTACATCTTCCGGGGATGCTACATCTTCCGGGGCACGCTTTGCCCAGTAACCGGTCTGCTTGCTATGGTATTACTCAAGAGAACAGTACAATTGCCACGGATAAACCTGGTTACAAGGGGCGGTCAAAGTCGAAACAGACAGGCCCCATTGCTGACGACTACGCAAGGAATGAATGGCGAGTCGGTACGTGGAATGTTAGAGGTATGCATAGTAAAGAATTTGAAATTGCGAATGTAATGTACGAAAGGCATCTTGAAATTGTGTGTGTATCGGAGACAAAGGGCAAAAGAAAGGACGCTGTGGAGAAGGAGCATTATGGTCAGGAGTTGAGACCAAAGTGCATGGCGCAAAAGGAGTCGGGGTTATCGTAAGTGAAAGCGCGAAAAGATGTGTTAAGCAGTACGAATTGGTATATCCCCGGGTAATGTGGGTTAGAGTGAAAGTGGAGTTTCGAAGACTTTTTCTTCTTGCATGCTATGCACCGGTAAATGGAGAAAGAGACGAGGAGTGTGAGAATTTCTGGAATGAAGCAGAGAACCTGTTGAACGTATGTAACCCAAACGAAAGAGTGATGATAGTGGGGGATATGAACGGATGGGTGGGTATATAGAGAGAACATACTGAACGCGTTCTAGGAAAGTTCGGAGACCAAAGAGTCAATGAGAATGGTCAACGCCTGGTGAACATCTGTGTGGAAAGAAGCCTGTTCGTATCTAATACGTGGTTTAAACATAAAAATGTGCATATGTATACATGGCAAAGAGGTGAATCTAAAAGTATGATAGACTTGATAGTGTATGATGTACGACTTAGAAACCTGATGAAAGACACAAAAGTAATGCGCGGATCCGAGTGTGGATCGGGCCACTTTTTGGTTGTATCGAGAGTATGTTTAGGGCAAAAGTAGGTCTGGAGAAGGAAAGCAAACATAGTACAAACGTCCAGAATTAGGGTTGGAAAACTAGTAGATAATCGTGCGAGAATGAAATACGCAGATGCTGTGAGTAAAGAGTTGAATGTGAATGAAACGGTGTGGAATGAACAGATAATTTCTATAAAAAATATACCGTGTGGAGTATCACGGAGATTGAAAATAGTTGACAAAAACAAGGTAAAGGCAATTATGAAATTAATCATCCCTCAAGGACAGTTTTAGGAGATACAAGTTCAAAATATTGTAAAATATCATGTTGGGTATCAAATTAAGCAGCGTTTTAGAATCAAAATGAAGATCATTATGGAATTTACGAATTCAGTTCAGAAAATTGCTAAGGGGAAGAAAATAGGGTGATATGAGGATTGCTGGGTTCCTTGAGACTTATAGCAAAAGCATCTTAGAAATCTTTGAAGTTCAAATTAAATATGATTTCGGGAGTGTGTTTACAACGCGTTTGAAAACCAATATCAGAAGGTGAAAAGTATGGGTTAAAATTCAACGACCACTAGTGTTTATAATGCGCGGTTTAACTGTAATGTCAAATACATTCTCCTTCTCTAAATAATCATTTTTCCAGAAACTTTTTCGATTGGATGTAAATCCGGGTGATATGGAGGCAGTCGTAAAACTGCATGACCATTCTTTTCTAACAATTGATAGAATTTATAGGCAATATGCTGCTTTTTATGGAGCTTGATTAACTCATAAAGTTGAGGTTTGTACATAGTTAGCGAATACGCTATATTCTTGTGAGAAAGCCATTACATTATTTCCACCTTTAAGCAATTGGATTTGGTGGATTTATTTGCTTGTTCATTATGATAAGACGCGTTTTCAGTGACCACTACTGATCTGAGAGGTAAATTAGGTATTAATTGTTTTCGAAACCATTTTTGGTAATTTTCCACTTTCTTGTCATCGTGGTAATCGCCGCTCTTCAAGCCTGGTTTAAAAATAAGCAGGCAATTCGGAATGAATCCCATATCTCCACCAGCGTGAACAACGATTAACCTCTTTCCTTTAGAAATTGATGTAAATAATCCGGACGACGTTCCATCACTCCAACAGTTGTATGTGCAGCGTGAACTTTTGTAAATAATTTACCTGTAATACTCATATACCATTCTTTTCTTCAAGAATGCTTCTGTTGTCCTGCGTCTTTTTCCACTTGAATTCCATTTTCTTAAGTAGTCGTTACAACGTAGACTTCTTGCCTGTCCACTGCAGTTCATTTTCCGATTTTTGTTGAGGATTATTAATTGTAGGTAGCTTTCGGTATTATGAAAATTGTAGACAATATTCCGTATGTGGTTTATTTTATAATCTGGTACTCTTGAAATCAGCCTATTTTACTCCCCCCTGTTTTTGGTGAACTGAATACTGGATTTCAATTATTGTCCGCAGAGGTCCCCTTTGTTTCTTTTATAATCCGTTTAATCGTTCTTACTGATACTCCAGTTTTGCAGAAAAATGTCGACCACTAATGAAGCAAATAGATCTAATTATCCAAAAAATTTTGTCCTACCAAATATAAAGACATTCTTCAAGAGACATACAAATCACAACAGACAAAATTTCTTCTGTAATGTCCTGTATAGCTATTGATACATCACCAGGTCCGGATAGAATAATATTGAGGGCTATTAAAAACAAGATAGGCGCCGAAATACTAGCATTAATTGCTAATATAATGCTATACTGGATCTACATTCCTAAAGAATTTAAAAAGGTAGAACCATCTTACTTTACAAAGATTCTGATCCTTCGAATGTCAACAATTGCAGATCAATTACGATCAGCTCCGTTCTACGTAGAATTATTGAAAAAGCTTTTGAAAGTTTTTTTTTTAACAGAATTTGTTGATATTAATACCAATCAACGAGGACTCTTGAATAATCATGGCATTCACATTAATGCAAGTATAATCAATGATTGTTTAAAAAAAGCTAAGGCAAATAAATTAGACTGTACTGTAATTTTTCTTGCCATTTCGAAGGCATTCGACTCCGTAGATCATAAACATGTTATAGCAACGCTTCGAAGTTTATCAATACCAAATAGACTGCGACTCCTTATTGAACAACTAATTTTAGGAACTATACACAAATTCAAGCCAACAGATCGAAAACAAAACGAACTGAAATAAAAAGGCGTTTTTCAAGGATCACCACTTTCACCTATTCACCTATTCTGTTCAATCTTACAATTGACCATATTCTCGATGAAATAACTGGCCCAGATGTTTCTAAGTCATTCGGTTTCCAGCTTTGGAACATCATAGTTATGTAACAGTTTGTGGTTTTGCTGATGATATTGCAGTTATTTCAAATTCTAAACAAAGCACAATAGAACTTGCAAATATGGTAAATCGTCTGTTTTCAGAAATCGGATTAAATGTAAATCCATCAAAATGCTCTGGAATTACGATCGAGAAAGGACAGCCTGTAACTTCTGAGTTACAACTTTCACCAAATAATATAATCCGCAATTTCAGAAAACGAAGGAATCAAAATTCTGGGTATTACTTTTAGGCAATAACTAAATTTTAATTATAAAAATACGATTAATGATTTGAATACCAAATGGAAAAGATCAGAAATTAAATATTCTTAGTCAATACATACGGCCTATATTGATTTTTCCTCTACAGACAGCAAGTCTTAATCAGATTAAACAACAATTTTTAGATGATGTAGATAAACTTATAAGAAATTCAGTAAAAGAAATTTTGCAAATGCCAACAGACACTCCTAATTAATTTCTACTCACCACGAAAATGGAAAGGACTTGGAATTTTTAAAGCTTCTTGGGACGTATATTTACAACAAACAATGATTATGTCAGAATTCAAGAGACCTATCAACCGAAAAAGAGAATCACTGAAAAATTAGGAATTGATTTAAAGCTGATCGAAACATCAAATTTTAATAACAAGTCACCAAAAGCTTAACTCAAAAGCTTAGACAACAAAAACCCGCTTTAGACATAGCAATTTCAGTAATAAAAGACAGTGTTGGAATTCTCCACCATCATCTCAATCCGACATTTAGCTCGTTTTAAGTTTTATTTTGTAAATTATATTAATTTTATCTATATTTTGATTTTTATATTTAATGCTGTATTTAGTTAATTAGTATACTGTACTTTCAATTTGTTTGGAACAGTGATGATATATACAATTATATTCGTATATATATATATATATATATATATATATATATATATATATATATATATATATATACGTGAAAAAGGTTTTAATAAATTTTAAATACATTTTCCTAGTGCAACGGACACAGGAGTAGTTCTAATGATAGAAACACATACGATATGTAATCTGAGATCTCTTCAGACCATCTAAAATAGTACTAATTTCATACGTTTTGAAGCGGTACCTATGCTTTTAATTATTTACTAAAAGCATAACCACTGTTATGATAGAGACCGTGAAGCAAGTGAGTTCACGATAATGATCTTTACTATGTATGAGACCAGCTCACCCTTTAGAGGAACTAAATCTCCTTTATTTATGTTTAGTGTATTATTAGTTTGACGTGCCTCTCTCATATAATAGACTTATCGTGTTTTATACATATAATTGTTAATGTTATAATAACTACAGCAGAAATATTAAACAACGCTTCAAAAATGGTTTCATTCAGTAATATCCTTAAGTTAGTTGCTACTATTAAATTTGCGTTACAAGTGTACACTTTTCTTCATAGACCGTCAATTTTATGGCACACATTGTGTTAAACCATATTGTATTACACGTTCAGTCTGTATAACCTAATAAAGTGCTGCGACAAATATTGTGACGTCACATTTTCTTGTTTGCAGTAACGATGGCTATGACATAAGCTTTAAATTATCTGATTAAAGCGACATGCGATTTACCAATTTAGATATTTTTGTTTTTTTTTTATAAGAGGGGTTTATCTTCAATAAAACACTTAATATTCATGAATCCCTGAATTTGTTTCTTAAATACGTATTTTCCTAAAAGAAATAAATATTGTCAGAAACTTGTAATTAGTGAGTACTAATTACGAACCTGCGAAATCAGGTCTTTAAGCTGGGACCGATGTCACTGCAATAGAACCTGGTAGGTTATAAAGACGGTATATTGTATATTACAACGTGGCGTAATCTAAAATAGTGTTCTGTTAATCAAAACAAATCAATTATTAAACTTACTGCAAAATTATTGCTTCGAATATAACCAATATACAACAAGCGAGTATTAATACGAAGTTCAACACTTAGTATTTTCCATTCAATAACGTACATATACAAGGGTGGTATGATACATACCTGTGGTTCAGGAAAACGAGGCAATTGGTATATATTTAGTATATTTATTTTTCGACATAATCGCCTTGTAGCTCCATACACTTGATCCAACGATGTTCCAACTTTTTAACCCATCCAAATAATACGATTTTTCGAACTCTGCATTATAGGCCTCTGTTTCCGCAATGACTTCTTCATTTGTCGAGAACCTCTTTCTTCATGTTTCGAAAAGAAAATAGTCGCAGGGCCAAATCTGGCGAATACGGTGGATGGGGAAACACTTCGTATCGTAACTCAACGAGTTTTGCTGTCACAATTGCCGATGAGTGGGCCGGGGCGTTGTCATGATGGAAAATGATTTTTTCTTCGCTAGAAGTGGCCTTTTACTCTTTACTTCAGCGTCGAATCGGTCCAATAAATTGGCATAATATTGACCCGTTATGGTTTTTTCCTTCTCCAAATAATCGATTAAAATGATGCCTTGCGAATCCCAAAAATCGTCGCTATAGTTTACTTGCTGCTGAATATCCGATATGGAATTATCCCCTACAAGCCCTTGACCAATTTGTGTTAAAGAGAAATAAATGTAAATAATGCGACGTTTAGTTAAATACTGACCGTTCGTAGTGTTCTGCAAAATCAACCATAATACTGTAGTAAATAGTTTCGACAGTGAATCATATCCCCTTGAAGTCGGAACTAAGTTGCCGCTTACTTATAGCAGTAGTTCGCAAACATTTATTCATACGTATAACGTAATTGTTGTCTTTAAAATTTAATGTTACCTACTTGGAATTCATTATTTTTAAATATTTGCGTATACTTTCAAATAAAGCAAATTTAATGCTCAAGAGTTTTTAATAATTATTATTACATATCATAGATAGATTTTTGGTCTGCATGTTAAATAATTATTACCTGTTACTATAAATCGTAATAGGTAAAATAAATACAATTTGTTATACGAGTAAGTGTATAAACTTATTTAGATTATATATTTTGAGAAAGTTTTATTTTCTATTTCGTTTTGTTCTAACTTGTACCATAAAAATATTACTATATACCTGCAATTTATACATCTCGTATTTCTTCAAATAAACTACATTTTTCGCATTCTAAGTACATTTTTAATCTAAATATATAATTATTACTTTTATTAACACTAAAATCGATGACAAAATATTTGAATGGGTGAGCTAACGTTATACGTATGAATAAATGTTTGTGAACTACTGCTCAAAGTAAGCGGCAACTTAGTTCCGACTTCAACGGAATATGATTCACAAGAAAAAAAACTAATAAATACCCAAATTTACTTGAAAAGAAGCAACTATATTTTATTAATCGAAAAAAAAAAATAATTTTAATTGATAGAACCTATAAACATCATCTAATCCAATTAAACAATCTCAGAAAGATAGAGCAAAACGAGGCTAAATATGAATATGATCTACCACAATATAATTACTATAATCAACGAATGGTTGTTTAAAAAGCAAGGCAAAAAATTAGACTGTACTGTAATTTTTATTGATATTTTCATTAGTGGTCTTAAACATATTAAACGTAAGTTTACCAATACCAAATAGACTGCTTATTGAACAACTAATTTTAGGAACTATACAAATTGAAGCCAATCGAAAACAAAACGAATTGAAATAAAAAAAGGCGTTTTTCAAGGATCTCCACTTTCACCTATTCTGTTCAATCTTACAATTGACCATATTCTCGATGAAATAACTGGCCCAGATGTTTCTAAGACATTCGGTTTTCAGCTTTGGAACATCTTAGTTATGTAACAGTTTGTGGTTTTGCTGATGATATTGCAGTTATTCCAAATTCTAAAGAAGGCGCAACAGAACTAGCAAATATGGTAAATCGTCTGTTTTCAGAAATTGGATTAAATGTAAATCCATCAAAATCTTCTGGAATTATGATCGAGAAAGGACAGCTTGTAACTTCTGAGTTACAACTTTCACCAAATAATATAATCCGAACAATTTCAGAAAACGAAGAAATCAAATATCTCGGTATTACTTCTAGGCAAGAACTAAATTTTAATAATAAAAATACGATTAATGGTTTGAATACCAAAATGGAAAAATAATTAAGTCTCCACTTCTGAAATCTGATCAGAAATTAAATATTCTTACTCAATACGTATGGCCTATATTGATTTTTCCTCTACAGACAGCACAGTTTGCGAACAACTGCTCAAAGTAAGCGGCAACTTAGTTCTGACTTCAAGGGAATACGATTCACTGTCGAAACTATTCACTAAAGTATTACGGTTGATTTTTGCAGAACACTACGAACGGTCGGTATTTAACTAAACGTCGCATTATTTACATTTCTCTTTAACACAAGCTTAGAGTCTTTAGGTTTACTATGATGGAAAGAAAACACAAATTGGTCAAGGGCTTGTAGGGGATAAGTCCATATCGGATACTCAGCGGCAAATAAACTATAGAACTTTTCCGGCTGACGGAATCGTCTTTGCTTTCTTTGGTGCACGTTCGCCAGCAGCAACCCACTATGCTGATTGACTTTTGGTTCCGGCGTGTAGTGATGGATCCAGGTCTCATCAACGGTCACATAACACCGCAGAAACTCACTCGGATTACGTTTAAACTTGTCCAAACATTGCGTTGAAGTTGTCAAGCGGTTCCGTTTCTGATCAATCGTCAGCAGCCGCAGCACCCATCTCGCCGATAGCTTTCTCATACCCAGTTTGGCGTGCAGAGTATTTTGTACACGTTCAACTGAGATGTTTACCATCTCAGCAATCTCTCTTATCTTCATCCGGCGGTCTGCTAACACGATATCGTGCACTTTATTAATCATTTCATCCGTAGTGACCTCAATGGGACGACCGGGGCGCTCCTCATCAAAGACGGATCTTCGGCCACATTTAAATTCATTATACCAGTATCTGGTGGTAGTCATCGATGGTGCATTATCGTTGTAAACTGCTTACAACTTTTCACTGATTTCAACACACGTTTTCCCATCCAAAAAAAGAAATCTAATCACTGACCGGTATTGTTCTTTTTCCATTATTGCAAAAATACCTACACTAACTCACTTTCAACAGCTATAAAAACTAAAGTAATCGATGAATGTCGCTAAAATTTTGACAGACGTGAACTAAAGAATAGTACTCACAGTTGGTAATGCAGATTTTCACACAAAGCGCCATCTGTCGCCAAACACGGGTACTTATCATACCTCCCTCGTATAAAAACTTTTATCACAAAAATGGTTTATTGTGGAAACTTCTGTTTAATTAAAAATGAGGTTGTATTTATATAAAAAATACTATATAAAAGACACTCTTGCAACATGAGGTTAAATTGAATGTTGCTCATCATCATCCACTGTGAGAGCTGTAGTTGAATTTGACTGACGTTTGACAATAATTAGATTACCATGACTTCATTTGTATGTGTTCTTGTGTTTCAAGTAAGTTTTTTGCAATACAGGCTTAACTTTGATTGATTTTTAACTATATTCTAGTTTAGACAGTTTCAAATTTTAAAATCTCTAACTCCGGTCCTGGATAAGTTACAAAAATCTCATAAAGCTCATTATATTTTCTCCATATGCCATAAAATACGTAAATAAAAAAAAATTACCAGAGCCGTTTTTGAGAAAATCTATTTTTATTTTTTTCAAAAATATTTGCAAACCGTTCGAAAGCATGTACTTTTATTTACAAATTGCAAGTAGCTTTTATGGTTTCTTAGTTACAGCGCAAGCGCCGAAATGTACTAAAATCGCCATGTTGGTCGTCATTTTGAATTTAACATTTTTAAAAAAATGTTGTTCGGTCGGGCTTTAGGGTTACTAACTTTTCACCAAAGATAAGACTTTCTGGCTCTGGTTTTGGAAATGCACCCTCAAAAAAACCACCCTCATTTTGACCCCCATTAATTGATTTTTACGAAAAGCCAGTTTTATACGTAACTTTCAGATATATATGTCAAATCTCATTGAAATCGATCAAATAGCCTCGGAGCCACACACACAGGCAGGCGTACACGAAAATTTTTTTTCGCGAAAAATGTCAAAATTTTGTTTCGATTGCAATACTTTCTCTTAGTATTCGTAGTACACGGAAAAGTAAAAACTAAATTTGAATACCTACTACAATTTTGTGGCGATGCTTTAATTTCAATTTTCAATGGTGATATTTCTCCATATTAAGTACGATTAAAGAATATTGGGAAAAAATTTACTACAGCACTGAAGTTATGGCTTCTTTATGAATAGAAAATATTATTACAAAAAAAGTTATAACAATAGTTACTTTCGAAGTGCGCTATTTTTTACGTAATAAATTTTTTTTTATAAGTAGGCTGTGACAAAGACAGAATGCAAGTTAATTTTTCTGAATACAATCTTTGCAAACTAAATCTGAAAATTACTACATAATCAATTTAAATTAAGTACAAACAAGAAGTTTTATGTAATGGCTGTACAATTAACATTACAAAAAAAAATTAACATAGTACGTCTTCTTAGAGACAATAATAGAAGCGAACGGGAGGGTATATAGAATATTCAATAATAAACATCCAAACCGTCCTCCTATTAGCAGTAGTACTATCCACAGAACCAATTTTTAATGAAACCGGTACTGTATCACCATATATTTTAAAAAACAATGAAAGAGGAAGGATTGGGAACAATCAGATAATTTTGTATTATTATAGGAATAACCCGAATGCAAGTTTAAGAATGGGCAACAGATTTAAATTAGATAAGAAAAACGTCTAGAATTTAGTTTCTGGGCACAACGAGAATATCCCAATAACAGGGGTTTTTTAAAGTGTATTTTATTTAGTGGTGAAGCAACTTTCATTACCAACAGTGTTGTTTCGTCGCAAAATAGTCGATTTTGGGCCTCCGAAAACCCAAATTGGGTTATCAATTGCAAAAAGCAATATTCCGAAAAAGTCAAGGTATAGTGCGGAATGAAAGAATTATATGCCTATTCTTTTTCGACGGGAATTTAAACGGGTTAGAATTTTTAAGAACCGACTTATGGGATGCTATTGTTGGCCTTCCGGTTGCAGAGAAGGTGAACTTGCATTTTCAACTAGATGGCTGCTCTGTGCACAGTGCCAGAATTATTAAACAATGGTTAAATAATCATTTTCCTCGGCGCTGGATAGGTCGAGGTAGTGAATTAATCGAATGGCCATCCAAATCCCCTGATTTGACACTACTCGATTTTTTCTTGTGGGGTCTTATTATTCAAAAAGTGTACAAAAATGGACCCAGAAACAGACTGGAATTATGTGACAGGATATGGCAAGCTTGTAGCGAAATAACACCTGAGCAATTAACCCTCCTATTGTGTTCGGATCAATATGACCCAATCGCGTTCTTCTAATGTGCATAATTTATTTAAATATTTCGTTGCCACTGCATGACTTTTATTTCATTCCTCTAATAACGGTGTACCTAGTTTGATATTAGAAAATTATAATTAGTTTTTTTAATCCATTTGTTACACTCACTGTGTTTGGGTCTATATGACCCGGTGATTTGTGTGGTTCAAATTAGAAGTACGGGAAGCAGATTATTACCATTGTATATTAGTTTTGTTTTATTTTCATATATAAAATATAACTTACATAATATTGCCACATTATTACGCAATAAGGCGCACATTGCATGCGTTATTTCCGTACCGGTAAACAAGTTATTCCTGTTGAGACCTGTCCGTGGCTCCGCAAATAAATGTAGCCAGTGAGCATCTGTATGTTAGTTTCGTAGTAAATATCAAACTTGATGCTATACTCTAATAAGATATACATAACGATTGAAATTTATTATTGAAAATTTGTAGTGCGAGAGTGCTTACGGATAGTGAACTTGAGAAACTTTTGAGTGTTTCTGATAGTGATTGTAACGCTTCTGAAGAAGAAGACCATTTGTCTGAAACCGAGATATATAATAGCGAATCGGATGATGAAGTGGAACCTACGATTTCAAATGAAGATGATACGGATAGTCACGTAACTTCAAACGATGGCACATCAATCGGGAAGGGTATCAGCAGCAAATATTATTTCGTTGATTCCTGGGCCAACAACGTCGCGAATAATTGATAATTGATATTTCACACCCAAAATTGTAAACCTAATTTTGAAAATGTCAAATTTAGAAGGTAAAAGACTTTGTGGCGAAACGTTTCAAGAACTAACATTACTGAAGTGTATAAATCTCATGGAGAGGTAACAGCCAGTCAGTGGGATGGAAATGTAGGCCGTCCAATATTCAGAGTAAGGATGTCTATACAACGACGCCAAACTGATAAATTAGCTCCCGTATGGGATGAATGGGTTGCAATTCTACCTAAGCTCTATAATGTTCACGAAAATGTAACAGTAGATGAGCAACTTTCAGAGGCCGTTGTCCTTTTAGACAGTACATCGCGAAAAACCTGCGAAATACGGAGTCAAGATTTGGACTCAGATTTTGTTAACAGCTTATGCATATAACGTCCAAGTTTACATCGGGAAAAAAGAAGGTGAACCTCCAGAGAGAGGTCAAGGTAAAAGAGTTGTGCTACATCTTACTTATGGTCGAAAAGGTCACAACGTAACATGTGATAATTTTTTTACCTGGTACGATCTGGGGCAGATGCTATTAAAAAAAAATAATAACCATGCTTGGCACTATTCGCAAAAATAAGCCTGAATTGCCAGTCGCATTGGCCTGCAACAGGAAAGAAGTTCTTTCTTCAAAATTTTACTTTACCAAGGACATGTCGATAGTTTCCTATATTCCGAAACAGAATAAAAATGTTACGCTCATGGGCACCATGCACCACGATAACGGAGTGAGTAATCAAGATCATAAAAAGCAGTTTATGATTTTAGGATTACAACAAAACTACAGTGCTGTAGACACGTTACACAAGTTAATAAGAACATACACATGAAGACAGAAAACTAAAAGAATTGCCAGTGCCTATCTTTTATATAATGGACGTTTCAGCTTACAACGCTTATGTTATGTGGTGAGAAGTAACTCCAACCTGGAATGCTGGAAAACTTACACAGCCGCGACTATTTCTAGAAGAACTGATCACTCCATTATTGCAAGAAAGAAAACGTATCCCTCGAAGTATTCCTGCAGCTGAAATGGTTATAAAGTCACATTCTTCAACCAGTAATGCCGAAGTAAGGGAACCATCAACCACAACCAAGCGTAAAAGAGGAATGATTGTCCCTCTTCAAATGATAATAAAACTAATATGGTATGTTGTAATTGCTCAAAATACCTATGTAAAGCTCATGTATATTACTACTGTCAAGACTGTAACAAATAAATGTTCTTTACATAATATTTATAATAATATGTAATAAAAATAAAACAACGTAATAAAATGTAATAAATACTACACCTTATTTCTTATTATTATTTACTGTTATATCAATTTAACGACAATAAAACGACAACTATAGGCTTCCGGGTCATAATGACCCGAACACAATAAGTGTAACCAAAATGTTAACACAATAGGAGGGTGAAGAAAAACTATACATAACGTTCGAAAGCGGTATGACAAATGTATTGAAGTTAATGGAGGCTTGGTGGAGGGCACCAAAATTTAAAAACTGTTTTTGATTTTTTTCTGAATTTGTATTTTTATGGAGGTATTAAATGATTGTGTTTCTGTTGATTTCAAAAAATGTTATTGCCTTTCGATAACGAATTAAATTAAACATCATTTTACCATATGTTCATGAGTTTATAACTCTAGAGCGGACAAAAATAATTAACTTGGGATTTTTACCATACAACTGGGGTGATCTTCTACTTTGTATTTGCCTTGTTGCCAGTTTTTTGATGCTTAATATGGCAAAACAATTTTTTTCAAAAGCGGTTGAAAAATGTGTATTTTACAGGGGTGCTCCAATTTCAAATGGGTCACACTGTATATTCCACATGGTAGCCCGTTTACATTCACCCCTATTCTTCAGGGGTAATTATAACCCACTTCTGTTGAACCGTTGACTACATCACTAAAATTTCTGGGGTAAATGTAAACGAACATACATAGTTGCTATTTAGTAAGATTTTGTTTGATATAAGTTCTGTTTACATTTACCCTAAAATAATCTAACATTAAAGGTGTTGTTTGTAATACCTATAAATAAAAATATACATTTTATAATAGTTCAGATTATTGTAAAAACTGACAATATTTTTAAGAACTACGCTAATAAAAGAAGATTTATTTTAATCGGTAATAACTAATATTGTAACTGTAAAAAATTAGTTTTGCTCAAAAACAGGAACTGTTGCTGAAAAGTTGTAGAATATTCTCTCTCCTTTCATTTGTATGGTAGGATCGGGAAGCACAGGAATAATTTGATCTATGGTTATATAACTTCAATCAGTTTCTACAATGTTAAAAAGCATCTTTGATGCATCCCAAGATTTAAGACCAGTCACTTTAAATTCCGTTAATTTTTCATCTCCAGCTTCAGTCAGGCACACATATTTAAAGACAGTGGTGTTTCCCTTTCCTCCTCTAAATTGTACCAGGATAAATTCCTTGTGGACATGTATGAACTCTTTAAGCTCTATATCTTCTTTTTCCGGTTCTGCCCAATCTATTTCTATCAGTATCATCCAGAGCTTTCATACTCTGAAATTGATTCACTTCTTTTTTTTTAAATTTTGGTTGCAACTTTTTGTCATCAATTTTCGGATTTGCCTTGTTTTTTCTTTTCTTCCGCTTCTCTTAGCCTTTCCAAAACTTAGTTATACCTCTCGATATGTATGTTGCTTTAATCTGGCTGTTTTGGCTCTTTAACAATATCTTGATGGCCGATTGGTGGTGGCAAGAATATGTTTGCAATTTCAGTCGCTTTACTAATGGATGATGATGATGATGGCAGTGGACTATAGGGAGATAGCACAAATTGTTGGTGCTGTGAGCTTTTAGCTGATGAAATTAAATGCTTTTGACTGCAACATGATAGATTTATCATTTTACACACTGGTAATGAATATGGTTTTATTAAAAACTGTAATTTAGTTTTTGCGGCAAAATCAAAATTTAGTGATTACCACGACAATATGGACGATGCAACTTTTGAGAAGTGGTTGAAATATCAGCTGTTGCCTAATCTACAGGAACCGTCATTAATTATTTTGGACAATGCAATCATTCTCGGCTTATAGAGAAAACGCCTTCGAGTACATGCAAAAAGGAAGAGTTGCGAAACTAGTTAACAACAAAAAAAAATTCTTTTGCTGATACTGATTTAAAGGTAGATTTGTTGAACCTTGCTAAACAACATAGACAACTGAAGCGGTACGTTGTAGATGACATTATTAATGAATCTGGTCATTTCGTGCTTAGGCCACCTTCGTATCATTGCCAATTTAATGCTATTGAGAATATTTGGGGTATCTGCAAATCAAAAATGATAAGCACATTGGTAGACAAGGTTCCTCTGATGCCGCTGTATTACAATTGTGGGAGGAGGCTTTGAAACAATGTGATGGAGAAGTGTGGAAAAAAACTATTACACAGACAGAAAAAATTATATCTCAATGGTGGTCACGTAAAAAGGTGTTATATATGATAGTAGAACCATCGGTAATTTGTATTAATGGCGATATTTCAGATGACAAGTGATAGTTAATGTTTTAATTTTACGTTTACGTACACTTTTTTTAATTCTCAATAAAATCATATTATTAAGAACACAGTGTTACAAATTAAGTTGTAAATTAGATCCTTTTTGTTAATTTCTCCTTCTCTAATTGTAAAAAAGCTCTTTTTAGGTAAATATTACATTCTTCTAATTAAAACTGCATATTAAACTACATGCTTATTTACAGTTATTACTTGTAGTTTTTATTTATTGCAAAAATACTGAAATTTAAAATTATAAATGGTTTGAACAAAATTAAATTATTTGCATACATATTTGTAGACTTTGCTACATTGTGTAAAATAATGATATATTCATGACCCACATTCTTTAATGTACTTATTTAGAAACTAGTTCATTATAAGGTAATTTTGTTTCTAAGAATAAATTATATTATTACATTTTCAATTATGTTTTAATTTTTTTTTATAAATTGAAGGAATATAACATATTTAGTTGTTAGTTACAAACACGCGGAATAAACTTTTGAATGCAACTATCAAAGGATTACAATAGACAATTTAGTCTTTAAAGAGACGCCTAAAACAAATATTACTATCCCCTTCCAACACACCTGACACAAATACAGATGTTTCAAACGTATAGTGTCCGTCTTAGTTCATCACCGGCACCGACGATAATGTAGCATTTCATTCTCTCTATTTTCAAATATTGTGTGTTAGAACGAAACAGATAGAAACTACGAGTGTGCACGCTAAATAAAACGCTAAGCCGAAATTCGCGATCATTTATTTTATAGACTATAGCTGATCATTCTTTTGAAAGTGCAGATGAAGAAAGAGCTTGGAAACCTCAAATGATGAAAATAACGCCCCTGAAGTTCGTCGCTACACGCGTATAAAACGACCATCCCAGTATTTAGAAGATTATACTAAACATGGGGTGAATGTTATGTATTGTTGGTGTTATTATTATTTACTCATTATTGTTGATAATCATAGTTATCTCATTCTACAGTATTGTCAATGTCATATTGAAATTTTATGCTGATTGAAGTCTTTAGAAAAGGGTTTGATATTATCATTTCAAATTTATAATAAGAATTAAATTTAAATGCAACATTTTGTTAAATTGAGGTTTTGTATGTTCCCATCATCTATTTAGTCCACAAATTGTGCACTATGGAAACTGTTTTCATTTGAAGTATGGCTACAATTACAGTGACCTTTAAATGCAATTGATAGAGTTTGTTCCTTTTTTTGTCAACTATAACGTTCACATGGACATTCTATTTAATCTCTAATTATGAGTTACCCCAGTATTTAGAAGATTACGCTAAATAAAAAACTTGGGGTGAATGTTATGTATCGTTGGTGTTATTATTATTTACTCTGTATTGTTAATAATCATAGTTATCTCACTCTACAGTATTGGCACTGTCATACTGAAATTTTATGCTGATTAAAGACTTTAGAAAAGGGTTTGTTATTATCATTTCAAATTTATAATAAGAATTAAATTTAAATGCAACATTTTGTTAAATATAGGTTTTGTATGTTTCCACCATCTATTTAGTCCACAAATAGTGTACTATGGGAACTGTTTTCATTTGAAGTAGGTATGGTTATAATTACAGTGACCTTTAAATGCAATTGATAGTTTGTTCGTTTTTTGTCAACTATAACGTCACATGGACATTCTATTTAATCTCTAACTATGAGTGTCTTTTATACAGGGTTCCTATAAATATTGGTCCGGAAACAGTTTGTTTAGAACATACAAGGTGTCAAAGTTTTATTATTTTTCTAGTTGTTCTTAAATTACTCCTACAACTTTAAAGATATCCATTTGACATTTGGAACGCTCATTAATCTTTAGGAGATCAATATTTTGATTATGTTGTCGATATTGAATATCTACAAGGTGATACATTTTGGGGTGCCAGGTTCACTTTCTGCCCCCCAAATGTTGTTTGGTTACGCCATTAATCTTCAGCGATCAAGGATGTGTATGCCTCATTCAATTTAGAAAGTTTGTTGTCTCTTGCATTTTTCCAAGAAATGCATGGATTTCGAGATAAGTGCGAAACTGTTATATACAAAAAACGGATATTCTGTCTCCTATCCTCGGAAATGTATCACCCCGTAGATATTGTGTGTTAGTAATTTTGGTTAGCTCTTGGGTTTTCGGCGGATCATGCTTGCTTTTCGAAATAAAAAATAGAAACAATTGTAATGCGAGTACCTTCACAAAAACGCGCATTAAACATTTAATTAAAGAATTCATTTTGTTTTTTACGCGGAAAGACGCTAAAAAATGTTTTTGATTCATTTTAATTTGTGTAGCGAAGAGTCTAAAAATAGGTAAACATTTTCTATTTCTCTTATGAGAATATGTGCAACAATCGTGGGAGTTAAATAAATTACAAGTTTAATTGTTAAATATTAGTGAATTAAATACAGCGCATACAAGCAAATAGATTACAGTAATAGTGAAAACATTGTAATTACCGTAAGTACCTTTACTACTTCATAAAAAAAAACAAATTTAAATATTTGCAAGAATGACCAGCTCCAATGTTCAATTGTTCAATGTAAGTATTAATTTGACAGCATCTCGCACAAGACAAATTGTCATCTGTCGAATTGTTTGAAAAAATTAATCATGAATCGGTATTCTAATGCCGAGATGACTGATATGCATTTCATTTATGGACTGCTGATGGCAATTCAGCAGAAGATCGGTGCTTGTACGGTGAACAATATCCTAACCGTAGTGTTCCTGATAGAAGACAGGTAAATTGAACCAAAATGAAGGATCAGGGAGACCAAGGACAAGACGAACGCCAAAACTAGAAGAGAATGTGCTGAACAGGATTGAGGAAAATCCACGAACCTCTACTAGAAGAGTTGCAGATAGTTTACACGTGAGTAACGGAACTGTTTGGCACATTATTAGAGAAAATTTGTTGTACCCATATAACATGTGTTCAAGAACTGCTTCCTGCTGATTTTCCATTTTGTGTTGCATTCTGCCAATGGCTTTTGCAGAAATTGATTGACATATCTCAACTGTTGTGTTTGATTCTTTTTACCGACGAAGCGAGCTTTTCTCGAAATGCTATAAGAAATGTTCACAACAACTATGTCTGGGCTGATGAAAATCCACACGAGATATGTCAACTTCGTTTCCACCATCAATTCTCGTTGAACGTTTGGGTTGCAATTGTGTGTGACTGTCTGGTTGGTCCAGTATTTCTACCAGGAAGGCTGACCGGAGAGGTATATCGTAACTTTTTGCAAAATACGCTTCCTGACTGTCTTGAAGATGTACCATTAGCAATACGACTTAGAATGTGGTTTATGCATGATGGTGCACCACCGCATGTTAGTAGGGTGACCCGAGAGTTTTTAATAGCAACATACGGAAAGCGCTGGATTGGCCGAGGTCAACCCAATTTTTTCCTATGGGGCCATCTGAAGTCGTTGGTGTACGCAACTCCTGTTGAAAGTGAAGAGGATTTAAGAAATCACATCATCACAATACGAAACGACCCTGGAATTTTTGAGAGAGTTCGGCAATCGATGAGACGAAGATTGGACTCCTGCATTCGAGCTGGAGGTGGTCACTTTAAACAGTTTTTGTAATGTTTGGAAATACAACACTGGTCAATCTTGCAAATATTTAAATTTGTTTTTTTTTGTGAACTAGTAAAAGTACTTACGATAATTTAAATGTTTTCACTATTACTGTATGTAATTTATTTGCTTGTACACGCTGTATTTAATTCACTAATATTTTACAATTAAACTTGTAATTTATAGTATATTATCAAAATGTGCGAGGTCTCAGGACAAAGATTAAAGAATTCTATGAATCAGTGGTGGCGAATGAGTTTGATGTTGTGGCTTTGACTGAAACCTGATTGTACGATGGGATCTATGATAATGAGATATTTGATTCGAGGTACACTGTGTGGCGTGCTGATTGACCAGGGGTTGGTAGTGGCAGGGGAGGGGGAGTGCTGTTAGCAATCAAATCTTCCCTTAGACCACGAGTACTCAGCTACTACTCCACTAATCAAGTCAATTCAGTAGTTTGTAGTATAAATCACAATGGAAGGAACTCTGTTTCTTGTTCAGTTTATTTTAGACCTAATAGTAACACCAGTTTATAATGATTTTTTTGAGACATTTGGGAAATTAATGTTGAATGGTAATTTTCATAACAGTATTATAATAATAGACTTTAATGTGCCTGAATTTTTTCATTACTATGATAATATCAGTAATAATACACATAATTTGGGGAATTGTAAATTGTAAAGTACTGTTAATTTTATTTCATAGTATAATCTCGACTCTGTGAACAATATTAGTAACTCTTGTGATAGAACTCTTGATCTTGAGTTTATGAATATAAAAAACTACACAGTCAGCCATGAGCGCTTAAGCCTTTGATCAAGGAGGATGTTTACCATCCTGCTCTTAATATTTCTTTCAATGTATCTGGTAATCCTTACTCCCATGCTAATATTGATAATCAAATTTCTGATCAACCATATTTTCAATTTAGTAAAGTAAATTTTGATGTTTTAAAAAGCAAAATTAATGAAATAAATTGGTATAATTTATATAATTGCTTGGATGTGGATAGAGCTGTGGATATTTTCTATTCGAATATATATAAAGTTTTTGAAGATTGCATACCTAAGGGAAAGATAAAGCGAGAAAGTAAATATCCAGTTTGGTTTACCAATGAAATTATAAAACTTTTGAAAACTAAAAAAAAAAGCAAAAAAAAGGAAATATTCTTCCTATTTTAAGGATAGTTTCAAAAAAGCAAGATCATCTCTAAAAAAAAAAGATTAATGACGCATATACTCTATTTATTAGGGATATTCAAATGTCTATAGGGTTGAATGCAAATAAGTTTTGGTCAGATACAAAATTGTTAAGATCAAACACAAAAATTTTAGATTAAATGTTTCTTAATAATATTAAATATCAAGGAAGATAAGTCAGGCTTTTGCTGATTATTTCAGCTCGGTGTATAGTAGTGAACCAGCTGAGTATAACATAATAATTGTAAAGTAAGTGCTCCAGAAATCGACAATGATCCAATAGTCGACAAGTCTAAATTCAAATTTCAAAATTAAGACAAATACGGAATATTCGGAAAAATTTCACACGCTGGCAACGTTGTAAAGTATGTTGGTAGCACCCCGCCAAATATGAGCCACCAGTTGTTTCGCATTTAGCACGTGGTGACGTTTGTTTGCAACACTTGATAATTTTGTGTGTTTTATTCTAGTTTCTAGAGGTTTATGTTAAGAGTAAGTAAAAAAATATTAAATTATTTGAGTTTATTTTTTTATTGTTAATTATATCTAAAAGTATTAGCCTGTTAATGATCTAGTTTATCATTAGTTCCTCACAGGAAAGCATTCTTTTATTCAGATTTACTAATAAAATTGCCGGGTGTCGGGCTATTGCTACCTTAGTTTCATGATAGGTCTAATAGTCGTCAGAGATGACGACTTTTAGAATTTTTTGTTAAACCAAACCGTTACTTTATTTAGAGGATACATTCGTTTATTTTTAATCTGCCATTTGATTTAGTCTAATAGGAAATGTATCTTCAAAAGTCGACTTCTAAAACTTGACATGTCGAGCACTAGAACAAAATTATAATTTTAATTTCAGATGGAGTCCAGAAAGATTTTAAAATACCCAATTTAATTTAATTTAATTTAATGGACGCTATAAGCGACGTTCGAAAATGAATGCTTCAAAAAAACATGGAGTTCCAAGAGTAACTCTTATGGATAAATATAAAGGTTGAGTTCCATTAAGCAGAAAAATGGGACCTGCATGTATATTCAGCTCTGATCATGAATCTATATTGGTGAATTGGGTTAAATCTATGGCTCGTTCAGGCTTTCCTTTGACGAAAGAAAGTTTTATGGAGAGTGTGTTTAAACTTGCAAAAGAATTGAGAGTTACTTTCAAAGTAATCCTACTCCTGGTCGTTAATGGTTGGAACTTTTTTTAAGAAGTCACCCTAATATTAGTTTTAGAGCAAGCCAGAATTTAACGACACAAAGAAGGGCAGTAACTCAAGAAAATCTGCATGAATAGTTTCGAGAAGTAAAACAATTCTTTGATGAGCATGAACTCAGCGATATCTTTAATACTCCTGCAAGGGTTTTTAACGCAGATGAAACTGCGTTCTTTTTAAATCCGAAACCTGGAAAAGTTCTTGCCCCTAAAGGCTGCAAGAATGTGTACACTGCAGATGGTAACGACGAGAAATTTAATTTAACAACGTTAATAACTGCAAATGCCAGTGGCACGTTTGCCCCACTTCTTGTTGTATATAGATACTTAAGAATACCACAACATATTGCACAAAATTTTCCATAGGATTGGTCCAATGGAAAGTCGCAGAATGGCTGGATGACACAAGAAATTTTTTTTGAGTATATGGCAAATATATTTGTACACTTATATTTTTTTTGGATGGACATAGTTCCCACATTTCATTGCAACTTAGTGAATTTTGCATTGCAAATAAAATACACCTAGTGGAATTATATCCTAATGCGACTCAGGTTCTCCAGCCTGTGGACGTTTCTGTATTTCATGTTTTAAAATCAGTGTGGAAGCAGAAGGTTGCTGAGTGGAGAATGGAGAATAATGGGGAACAACTAAAAAAGCATCAGTTTGCTCCTTTACTTCAAAAAGTACTTCCTGCCATTAAAAAAACTACCATAATAAATGGGTTTAAAAAGTGTGGCTTGGTTCCTTGGAACCCAGAAATAGTTAAAATTAATACTGAATCTAAAAAAATGGAAGCAATAACTGTTAGTAATGATGAGAAAATTTTCTTTACAATACTTGAGAGAGAAATTGGAAAAGAAAAGTTGGTTTCTTTCGCCACAAATACTGAAGATAACTGGCAAGGCGATGCAGCAGATACTTCACTATTTAAGATGTGGAAGTTTTGGAATGGTAAATTTAAAATGGTGGCAGATTGATTCCATCATCTTTCAAATGAGCTCTATATTGGGTTTCGCAAGATACTAATGTTACAAAAAAAAGGAGAAAGGAAAAGTTGCCTGCTGTTGTTTCATCCCCCCAAATGATGGAGTACTTAACAAAAAAAAGTAAACAAAAGGAAGAACTACAGAAACAAAAAGAAGAAAGAAAATTAGCCAGGCAAGAGAAAGCTAGAAATGCAGAAAAGAACAAAGCTGAAATTAAGAGTAAACAGACCCAACTTCAAAAACAAAAAAGGAAACTTAGCACATCTTCCAGTTCATTAGATTCTGAAGATTATTATTCTGAACAAAATTCAAGCAACTCAGAGTGGAATGAAAATGATGTAGAAAATCCATCAGATTAAATTCTGGTTTTTGAAGACATAAAAGAAGGCGACTTCATTATTGCATAATTCAAAGGTGGCAAGAGAAATACAACTCCGTTCACATACTTGTGTGTAATCCAAGATGTGAAGTCTAAGACCAATATGAAAGTAATGGGGTTGAAATAAAAATGAGTTTACTCCCGATGAAGAAGACATTTCAGTATTGATTTTAATCAAATCCTTAAAGTGGATCAACCAGTTTTGACAACAAGAGGGGAAAGGTTAAGCTACAAGTTTAATACAAATCTTTCTGTTTATGCATAATATTAAGTAATACAAATTTTTTTAGTAAATACACTTTTTTTAACCTTAATATCCTTGTCCACTACTGGAGCCTAGACCTTGTCGACTTATGGGGCAATCATTTTTCTTGGTGTCGACTATTAGATCATTAACACACATTATTACATTTTTTTTTTGTTAACGTGTTCAACATTTCTCATGAACAAAATATGCCAACATACAGAGTAAAAGATACTGAATCAGCCTCGGAATCAGCTAATATACTACAATTCATGGTTTACTCAATTTTATTAGGGTATTTTAGGAAAATTGTGTTCAAAATTTCTTAACATGTCGGCCATTGGGACATTGACCTTAATTATATTGAAAATAAGTAATTGTTTTAATTTTGGTTTACTCTTTGTGAGTGATGTTATGCAGGGTTTTGAGGATTTAAAAAATAAAAAAAGTAGTGGCCCAGATGGGATTCCTATTTATGTGCGTAAAGAGCTCAAGCATGTTTTACTATTACCGTTACGTTACACTTTCAATTTATCTTTGAGTAGTGGAGTTTTTCCAACCCTCTGGAAAGCTGCTAAGTTAATTGCTGTACATAAATCTGGGGTAGAATCCCAAATTAGAAATTATAGACCAGTATCGATACTGAATAGTCCAGCAAAGGTTTTTGTGAACATTATTTATACAAGGCTTTTGTGTAATGTTAAAAATTTGCTTAGTTCTTTTCAGCGTGGATTTATTCCAATTAGGAGTACAGAAACTAATCTCATGGTTTTCATTAATTATGCATAATCCATTTTGGACCAGGGTGGCAGATTGGATGTAATATATACTGATTTCTCAAAAGCCTTTCGATGTGGTTGACCATGGCTTACTTTTAACTAAACTTTTTAAGCTAGGTGCAAGTAAATTAGTATTATCTTGGTTCTGCACATATTTACAAAATCGCACCTTAAAGGTAAGATTTTTAAATCGTGAATCGAAAAGAATTATTCCTCTCTCAGGTATTGGACAAAGTTCTAAATTAGGACCTATTATTTTTGTCTAAGTGTGTAGCAATGTCAATTTCGAAACAAAAGTCATCTTATGTACCTATCATATTAATGGTTCCTACCTTAAATCTGTAAGTAGTATTAAAGACTTTGGAGTGGTATTTACTAATTCACTTTCGTTTTCTGAATATATTGATATCATAACTAAAAAATCATATAAAATGATTGGATTTATTAAAAGATGTACATGCGACTTTCCTACCATAAAGCAATAATTTTGCTATTTCAATCTTTAGTTAGAAGCAGACTAGAGTATTACTCCACTGTGGGGATGCCTAGCAAAAACAATGATATCTCCAAACTTGAGATTATGCAGAATCATATGTTGAGGTATATTTTTTTAAATGTAAAAAATTATCATGTTCTCTTGATATATCTACTAGTGAGCTTAGGAAGATTGCTGGTTTGGATAGTCTTGATAAGCGACGTAAAGTCGCTAGCTTAATGTTTATTTTTAAACTGTGGAACAAAGAGATAAATTCCCCACAGTTACTAAGTGAAGTTGCTTTACATGTTTCTAGGTTCTTAGAACTACGTTCGGCGAATCTCTATAATATTAAAAGAACACCCACAGAATCTTACAAAAATTCAACTTTTATTCAAGCACTAAATCTGTTTAACCTATTAAATAAGGAACCACATATAGACATATTTTTCAACTCCAAAATTCAATTTAAAAAGTACATACATAAAATAATGACCATGGCGCAAAGTGAAGAGTTAGAGTAAATAAAGTAAATTTAATCTAATTTTTTTTTTTTGTATATCTAAGTTTAGTCTTGCTTTTGTAATTTGTTCTATGTGGACCGATTTATGTTTAATACCTGTGGTCCTACAATCGTGAATTTGTAAAAGCTTGTATATGAATTAATAAATAAATAAATAAACATTTTGGGTTTTTATGCAATAACTAACAACTGATTTTCCAGCTTAATTACTGAAAAGCAATTTAAAATTAATTTTAATGGTTAGTTTGTGTTAATTGTAAATGGCAGGTCTATTAACCTGGCACCCCCACCATGTCAAAAATTTTTGGGCTTTGTATAGAAATTACAGGCTTTTTATGGGCTTTCAAATTTTGTCAATTAAATTTTTTGGGCTCTTTTCATTCCCGAGGAAATCTATATTTAAGTGTGGGGGTGCTGATTTGCCGTTAAGCTAGCGCCAACCTTTTTCCTGGGATACTTAAAAATTTCTCGTTTGTCTCAGATTTATGGGCTTTTTATGGGCTTTTCGAATATGCAACTCCCGATTTACTTGGATCAACCCTAACAAAGATATCAACCCTTAAAAATTAAAAGAACATAAAAATATTTTTTAAAATAAATATTCTTACAGGCTTTTAATGTGCTTTCAAATTTTGTCAATTAAATTTTTTGGGCACTTTTCATTCCCGAGGAAATCGATATTTAAGTGTGGGGGTGCTGATTTGCCGTTAAGCTAGCGCCAACCTTTTTCCTGGGATACTTAAAAATTTCTGGTTTGTCTCAGATTTATGGGCTTTTTATGGGCTTTTCGAATATGCAACTCCCGATTTACTTGGATCAACCCTAACAAAGATATCAACCCTTAAAAATTAAAAGAACATAAAAATATTTTTTAAAATAAATATTCTTACAGGCTTTTAATGTGCTTTCAAATTTTGTCAAATAAATTTTTTGGGCACTTTTCATTCCCGAGGAAATCGATATTTAAGTGTGAGGGTGCTGATTTGCCGTTAAGCTAGCGCCAACTTTTTTCCTGGAATACTTAAAAATTTCTCGTTTGTCTCAGATTTATGGGCTTTTTATGGGCTTTTCGAATATGCAACTCTCGATTTACTTGGATCAACCCTAACAAAGATATCAACCGCTAAAAATTAAAAGGACATAAAAATATTTTTTAAAATAAATATTCTTACAGGCTTTTTATGTGTTTTCACATTTTGTCAATTAAATTTTTTGGGCTCTTTTCATTCCCGAGGAAATCGATATTTAAGTGTGGGGGTGCTGATTTGCCGTTAAGCTAGCGCCAACTTTTTTCCTGGGATACTTAAAAATTTCCCGTTTGTCTCAGATTTATGGGCTTTTCGAATATGCACCTCCCGATTTACTTGGATCAACCCTAACAAAGATATCAACCCTTAAAAATTAAAAGAACAAAAATATTTTTTAAAATAAATATTCTTATCAGATAATTACGGGCTATTTATGGGCTCTTCGAGAATGCAACTCTTGATTGCCCCGGATTAACCTCAATAACAGTATCAACCCTTAAAGAAAGAAAAGATTGAAATATTTTAAAAAATAAAAATTCTTTTCATATAAATATGGGCTGTTTATTGGCTCTTCGAATATGTAACTCCCGATTTTCCTGGATCAATCCTTACAAAGGTATCAACCCTTAACGATAAAAAAAAAATTATATTTAAAAAAAATTCCTGCCAGATAATCATGGGTTATTTATGAGCTCTTCAAATATGTAACTCCTGATTATACCAGTTTAAGCCTAATAAAAATATCAACACTTAAAGGTTGATAAAAATAAAAATATGTTCAAAAATAAAAGTTCGCGTGGGTATTTATGGGTTATTTGCGGGCTCTCCGTATATATTATCGCCGATGTGTCTGGATCAAATCTATCCAAGATATCACCACTTAAAAACAATGTTTTGATAGAAACTCAGAACTGGTAGACTATAGAAAGATTGAGTTCATAAATAAATAATAAATTTATTAGTTTATGTGATCGTTGGGTGTTGCTTCCTCAGGTATTGATATATAATTGATTTGGGTGTAGATTTTTTCGTCCAGCGCAAAAATCACGGGCCACAGACACACGGGTTAGATCTATAAAGAAATAAAGATTTTATCATATTTTTTTATAATAATACGTTGTACTTTCGTTTACTTGGTTGAAACTTCATTCAGTGGTAGTTTTTTTTAACCTGGAGGTCAGCCCAAAACTCATGAGTAACAGAAGTGTTAAACCCATAAATGAATATTAATTTTAAGACAGTTTACATGACTGTGAGACGTTGATCATCCCAGATATCGCTTATAACCAATATACGGGTAATTTTTTGACGGGGAGGGCAGCCCAAAATCATGAACGGCAGAAATGTTGAGCTCATAAATAAATAATAATTTTCTGATAACATTTGCGATTTTAAAGCGCTGCTATGCTTCGCTACTTGAAATACTTTTATCAGTTTTTATTTTTATAATAGTAACTAATTAATACGTACACACGGTAATCACTTTTATAGGACACACTCAAACGGATATAGGCGGCAGTAGGCTGCTAAAATATTGCTAAAATATAACTACAAATTTCAAATTTGTATACACTCAAAAATTATTGCGACACGGATTACCTACTCAACGATAGTCGGCTACGAACTAAAAGTTATTAAAGTGTAGTATAATATTTTACAAAATACAGATTAGTTTAAAGTTAAAACAATAAATAAAAGTAGTCGACTAGTCTAAACAAAATATAAAGGTACTAATATTACTGATTACTTTGCGAATTCACGCCCACGCATTATGCGTACGTATGATGCGTCTTGCAGGCGCCAATATTTTATTAGCAAGATTAGGGACCGATGCTTCCTGTAACGCAAAGCTCAGCAGGATAGCAATAACACATCATTTTATCAAAATATTTGACACTTTTACGACCTTTTCTGCAGTTTGAATAATCATTGATGCGATATGAAAAGAATTTTTATTTTTTAAAATATTTCAATCTTTTCTTTCTTTAAGGGTTGATAATGTTATTGAGGTTAATTCGGGGCAATCAAGAGTTGCATTCTCGAAGAGCCCATAAATAGCCCGTAATTATCTGACAAGAATATTTATTTTGAAAAATATTTTTGTTCTTTTAATTTTTGAGGGTTGATATCTTTGTTAGGGTTGATTCAAGTAAATCGGAGTTGCATATTCGAAAAGCCCATAAAAGCCCATAAATCTGAGAAAACGGGAAATTTTAAGTATCCCAGGAAAAAGTTGGCGCTAGCTTAACGGCAAATCAGCACCCCACACTTAAATATCTTTTCCTCGGAATGAAAAGAGCCCAAAAATTTAATTGGTAAAATTTGAAAGCCCATAAAAAGCCTGTAATTTCTATACGAAGCCCAAAAATTTTTGACATGGTGGGGGTGCCAGGTTAATAGACCTGTAAATGGCCACCTTTTAAGAATGAATTTTTAGGTGAGTGTTTATATTGGTATTAAAGCAATAGAAAGTAATTTTGATTAGAGGTATGCTATAATGATCTCTGTACTTACCGACTACATTTAATTTGCACCACCTCTCATCGCTTATTCTCATAAGTTGCCTAAGATCTGTTTTCATATTCCACCTACTTAAAACATCATCTTTTCGAATTAACAATATTGATTCAGATGTAAGTTGCGGCCATAGCTGTCCTACATCAACACATTCCAATGGATTAGTTAAATATACTTCACGATTTCCTACACCAAAAATCATTTGATGATGCCAAGCATCAGGAATAATTCCCTCACATTTTTGTAAATTTAAAGTGGCAATTGGCACTGCACCTTGAGATATCCAAAATTGTAACCATACATTTAAATTCACTAAACGTTCAGGATATAAATGAAAAAAACGTGCGTAAATTTCACCTTCAGAAAGTTGATTTAAACCGTTGATTAAATCTTGATGTGTACTACCCGCAACACTTCGCGATAATAAATATTCGGTTAAAGAACTTCCGTTTAACCGCAATCTAGTTTTTACTGCCTCGCGAACTTTTTCGATTGAAGGTAGAGGAAATCTTAGAGCATTTAAAACGTTTAGTACAGCTGTAGCACCACAAGCAGAGGCACCAATTTGAGTAATTTGTATTTTGCTAGCTTCTTCTTCTGACCAAATCATTGTTTCTATTTTCTCATTTTCAGAATTGCTGTTTTTAATGGAAACACAATAGGAGGTGTCGTCAATGGGAGACGATAATTTTTCTGTTGGCAAAGTAAATTCACCAAGGGAGCAATGAAGTCGTCGGCTACTACATAAAGCAACACTGCTAGCAACAGATCGTTGATTTAACGTACAAGACCAAGGCATACGTATTTTCCGAATTCGTTCAGTTATTGATGAGGAGACATTGAACGTTTCCTTTTTATTATTGCTAGAGTCTGAATAGGTGGATGGTGTTGAAGTATTTGACTCTGGAACTGATTGCATCTTTTCTTGTTCCACAACAATCCATGTAGGAGTAATGGTCTCAGGAACACTTGCAAGTTAAAAAAAACGTATGTTAATATTACAAAATATTGATATTTCTTATTTAATTACTCAAGCATACAGCTCTCATTACATTCTCACACACGCATGAACATAACAATTTATTTAAGAGTAGGGAGCTCGAGTATTGGTGATAGTGAAGTGAGGCTAAAGTTCACATATGATGGAGATATTGTAACTATAGGGTTTTTCATATAAGTTCCGTTGCACGTCATGAATTTATGTACGTAGTGTCAACGTTCAAGATTGTTTCTCTTTCTTTTTAATCATCTTGACATACAAAATAGCTATATGGATAATTTATTGGATCTAGCTAAATAAATGTATAACGTGCAACGGAACTTGTATGAAAAACACTAAGTATATGATATTATCTTAAAGATGAATAACTATCAAAATTGTTATGTTTTTTTTATTTTTATAGTTACTACTATGTCAGTACAATTTAATAGTTAAGTACTCTCATTCACAGACTTCGAAAATCAATAACAACCAAATATGACCTTTGAATTCTATGTGAACGAGCAAAACTTCACACCAATAGCAAATTACACGCCGGCCATTGTAACCGTGGAAAAAGGTGAACGCGGCGCCAGAAACTTAAAGAGTAGAGATGCGGTCGTACACTGGCGGTGTAAGAGATCAGCGTACACCGGAGATCGTTTAAAATATTGCTTCACATTTACAGTTACAGCTTAACAATGTTATCTAATCTATATATATATATATATATATATATATATATATATATATATATATATATATATAAGCGAAAACCACTCACTCACTGATAATCATCGCACAGCCGAAACGGCTCGACGGATCTACTTCAAATTTTGACAGGACCTTCCTTTCGTGCCCTAGGCGTCGGTTTTTCGAAATTCAGCCCCTAAGTGCCAAAAAACGGCGCCCCGCGTCCGAATTATCAACTCGATCGAAAAATACATATACAAATGTAAGTATAGAAGGTTATGCAATCGACTTTTTAAGTTAGCATCTATACTTGAAATCAAATAAGAATAAAGTAGAGGGCGCTTGAATTCAAGATATATTTACACTGCTATAATGTATATATGGCGGCAAAATAATAACAAGCAAGTCATTGTCCAAGTTTGGTGACAAATTCATTCACGAAATTTACTCACTTGGCAACAACAGTTTCAATCACTGATGTATTCAAAGTTGCTGTACACCGTAGCGAAGCACGGGTATTCCGCTAGTGTATCATACTTCTTGTAATACGAATATTATATATAATTTTATGAGAAAATAAGGTTAAATAAAACGCCTGACCTACGTATCTTTTATGACCGTATCTTTTATGGAATACCATTCCCACTTCGAGTGACAAAGAACATTAATCAAATTTAAGCAATATTGTTCCTAGTAATTACTATGCAATTAAATTACAAATATTACAAATTGATATTATTGGAATGTAAAACTTTCTTTTAACAATGACTAATTTTAGAATACGATGAGTGTTAGTTGAACTTATTGTAATTGCTTTGCATATATTGTAAATGTTTACTGGCATTGCTAGTATAACACACTTGGTTAAATTTTTTTAGAAAATTGAGAAAATGTCAAAGTTAGGACCGGGAAAAGCTATTAGTGCTCAGACCGTGAAGTAGTGTTTAAAGTTTCTGAATATTTTAAAAAAATCGCGAACAGTGAAGTTAACATAACAGATGCTTCCGAGGTTGATCTAAAAAACCACGTATCAGCGGCAACTACAATTTACAAGATTATCAAGGAAGGGAATAAAGCACCAAATGATCCGGAAGCTAAAGAGGGCGCCAAAGTTTTTAAATCTCCAAAAAGGAAGCGACAGAGGAAGTTTACAGTGGCTGGTACAAATGGGACAGGACTGTATCACATTAGGCGTATAATTTATAATTACCACAAAACAAACAACGAACGGGTAACTCTTGAAAACTCGTTACAAAAATTAAAAGAAGATTTTGATGATGCCGGTGGCCGGTCTTCAACACACAAAATTATTTAAAAAAATTGGTTTTAAATTTTGTTCGGCTGAAAATAATAGAAAATTACTGCAAGAGAATTAATAGTTAATTATACTAACAGGGAAAGTAATAAATTATAAGTTATCCTGCACCAACTTGTATTATTTGTTAATAGTACCTACTACCTACTGCCCACAGTATACTATTGCCGGTACATGCACTGAAATTCTATGAACTGCTACGTTTGACCTGTGCGAGATTTCCAAGCTTACGATGGACGGCCTGTATGTCATTTAGTTTTAATACGAAGAAAATTTGGAAGTGGAAAAAAAGAAATGCAACATTGAACATCATTGTAGATTGATGCCAGCGATAATTTTCAGACACGAAACTGTACTAATGCAAAGTATTAAATAATGATATCTCAAACTCAAAGCTCTTAGAGTACTAATGCTATAACTGAGGGAATTGTTATTAACCCAAAAGTGCACACCTATTACCGAATCAAGGCAATATGTTTATTTCCGGTATTACCGTTATTGCTGTTATAGGCGCCCGTAGAACACTGTATAGAGGGAGAATTCAAGAAAACAATAAAGTAAACCATTTTAATGTGCAATATGATTAACTAAATATATTGGTACATAATATAACTACATACTTCTACTACATCCATAATTCATGAGGATGAATATCTAATTACCTGTACCGTCGCCCTGGAAGAGAAACTGAAGGGGACAAGAATTTCTCCCAAAAGCGTCGATTACATTCTGTATAAACTGATTGTTATTATTTTGAATCTGAAGCACGGTGAGCGCTCATCATGCATAACCCGAACAAGTGGTCATCGTCCAGTACTAAATGAGCGCTCCACAGCGCATGTGGTGGCCGGTAGCGCAGCTGAAATCAATATAGCTCGCCGTACAGCAGGGTACAAATTAGTATATTTTAAGAGGTCAATAGTCGATCCATAATAGTGCCCAGTTTCAAAATTCTCGATATGATAAGTGCCCTGGATTATTTCAATGCTGCTCTTAAAATCTTCTCGATTGATGCTTCTTAAAGTGATCGAAACTTGGAACTGAGGAAGATTTTTAAGTAAAAAACGATGCATATCCAGATATGGAATGAATATGGTACATCTAGAATAATCTTCAGGATCCTGACTATCTCCAGGATCAGTTCAGTGTACTTGTCTGCCACATGAGCGTGTTTGTAGACATCTAGATAGTCTTCGCTACTTTTACATAAATATCGTCGTAGAAATATTTATCCGGATTACGTCAGTGCATTAATCACATCCAGCAATGGGTTTTTGAACGCTCAGCAAGTCTAACTGAACTGCTTGCAAAGACTGCGTGATTGGCTCTAGTATAGCAAAGTATATAGAGATAGTGACAAAGCAGAATAAAAGGGATGAAGTTGCACACGAATTGAGCATCTGTTGTACATTTGTTGTGTTTCCTTTATAATTTGATAACTCCTTCAATCCGTCGTATATTTTCGTAAAATTCTCACTAAATATTCGGATGCTCTTGCATTTCGATATCCATGGAGCTTCGGACAATAATGGCACAATTGGAATAAGTTTTCTCCGTTTCACGGGTCGAAAAAACTTGATTACGGATTTTATTGTTCTGTGGTATTGCGTACTGCTGTTACTGCATTCAAATCATTTCCAACCAGATTTAGTCGGTGGGTTGAGCATTGAAAAAAGGCTGCTTTAGGAAGACATTTTCTTTCTTTTGGGCGAATCTAACGGCTATTGACAATTGATCTGTACCAGATATATCAACAGTTTCATCCGCCAATACTGAAAATCCACTGGCATTATTCGCACATGCAACGACGTGCTTCATTAACTGCTGTTGGCACATCTCTATGTGCTCCTTTTGTATTTTGTGTGATATGTACAGAACATTGAGACTAGCTGTCTTTTCTTGAACTATGTGTCTAATACTTCATCCCCAGCGTGAATTCGCTCTTGTAACAAGTCATAGAAATTTCCAGTTTTATTTGATTTGCCTCGTCTATATCACCTATCGAACAGAAGATTAACGTGAAGCTAGTTTTTCTCGATTCTCCTCAATTTTGGTGCGCCCGGATTTATCTATGTGTGATACAATGTCTTGTTCTGGATTTTGCATAGTGGATATGAATGAGATTGCAACTTGAAGAGATCCCTTATGCTATTCAGAATTCAAATGATCCAAATAACCTTTTAGAAAATCATAATATTTTATGAAGTGTGCTTTGATCACACACCCTGATAACCTCGATGAACGGGTTTTGGAAAAACAGCACAGTATGCACAAACTGGGCCTTTGAAAAAGATGAATATGCAAGCCAAGGTGCATACTGCTAATCCAAGCGTACCGAAAATTACGCTTATGTATGCGCCCGTTTCTGTTAAAGTCGTAGGTTGATATTGGCTTCCATGGATTCGGTAATTCAATTCGTCTCTAAGTGGGGCAACTGGGTGAATGTACCTTCCCACATCAAATTCGTATAATGTACTAATAAATTCCTCTTCTACTACATTAGTTGGTTTATTTTCGGAATGTACTTCCACGGAGCAAGGTTTGGTCAACGCGTTATCTGATAATTCTGTAGGTTTAGTGACAGGATTCGCTTCCTTCGATGACCATCCAACGTTTGAATTTATAATTATTTAAGAGAATTATTATCTCGATCTGTAAAATCATTGAGTACAGGATGGAGATAGATGTGTGATTAAATAATCAGCATTTAGGTATGCTTTTTAGGAGATGGCTAGAAGAAATTTGCTATAAATGGCAATATTATTAAGAAATAAATAAATAAATGATTTGATAGTGCAGTAATTTAGGCATTGAATAAATAACCTAGGGGAAGTTAGCAATAACTTTCCATCCATAGATTTTCGAATGCTCATATTCCTACTGAAATTCATTTTTATTGTTGTAGATGAATCTTTCTTTCGCTACTATTTATTCCGTTCGATACATTAAACTGTAAAGCATTTCATATAATTAAATAATTGACAGGATACCTTTTTTTTAAGGAAATAATTAAATTTCAAAGTTCAGTCATAACTTTTATATACGCGCGTTCACAGAAAATCGATGATAATTCAAAAAGTACATCTTTTTTTTTCGTTAAATTTTCCAAAGAGATAGTTTAAGCAATAAGGAATACAATATCAAAAATTGGGAGACTGTTTTTGTTTAAAGGAATAATTAAATTTCAAAGTTCAGCCATAACTTTTATATACGCGCGTTCACAAAAAATCGATGATAATTAAAAAAGTACATCTTTTTTTTTCGTTAAATTTTCCAAAGAGATAGTTTAAGCAATAAGGAATACAATATCAAAAAATTGGGAGGCTGTTTTTTGTTTAAAGGGAATAATTTAATTTCAAAGTTCAGCCATAACTTTTATATACGCGCGTTCACAGAAAATCGATGATAATTAAAAAAGTACATCTTTTTTTCGTTAAATTTTCCAAAGAGATAGTTTAAGCAATAAGGAATACAATATCAAAAAATTGGGAGGCTGTTTTTTGTTTAAAGGGAATAATTTAATTTCAAAGTTCAGCCATAACTTTTATACACGCGCGTTCAAAGAAAATCGATGATAATTCAAAAAGTACATTTTTTTTTTCGTAAATTTTTCCAAAGAGATAGTTTAAGCAATAATGAATACAATATCAAAAAATTGGGAGGCTGTTTTTTGTTTAAAGGGAATAATTTAATTTCAAAGTTCAGCCATAACTTTTATACACGCGCGTTCAAAGAAAATCGATGATAATTCAAAAGTACATTTTTTTTTCGTAAATTTTCCAAAGAGATAGTTTAAGCAATAATGAATACAATATCAAAAATTGGGAGGCTGTTTTTTGTTTAAAGGGAATAATTTAATTTCAAAGTTCAGCCATAACTTTTATATACGCGCGTTCACAAAAAATCGATGATAATTAAAAAAGTACATCTTTTTTTTTCGTTAAATTTTCCAAAGAGATAGTTTAAGCAATAAGGAATACAATATCAAAAAATTGGGAGGCTGTTTTTTGTTTAAAGGGAATAATTTAATTTCAAAGTTCAGCCATAACTTTTATATACGCGCGTTCACAGAAAATCGATGATAATTAAAAAAGTACATCTTTTTTTTTCGTTAAATTTTCCAAACAGATAGTTTAAGCAATAAGGAATACAATATCAAAAAATTGGGAGGCTGTTTTTGTTTAAAGGGAATAATTTAATTTCAAAGTTCAGCCATAACTTTTATATACGCGCGTTCACAGAAAATCGATGATAATTAAAAAGTACATCTTTTTTTCGTTAAATTTTCCAAACAGATAGTTTAAGCAATAAGGAATACAATATCAAAAATTGGGAGGCTGTTTTTGTTTAAAGGGAATAATTTAATTTCAAAGTTCAGCCATAACTTTTATATACGCGCGTTCACAGAAAATCGATGATAATTAAAAAAGTACATCTTTTTTTTTCGTTAAATTTTCCAAACAGATAGTTTAAGCAATAAGGAATACAATATCAAAAAATTGGGAGGCTGTTTTTTGTTTAAAGGGAATAATTTAATTTCAAAGTTCAGCCATAACTTTTATACACGCGCGTTCAAAGAAAATCGATGATAATTCAAAAAGTACATTTTTTTTTTTCGTAAATTTTTCCAAAGATATAGTTTAAGCAATAATGAATACAATATCAAAAAATTGGGAGGCTGTTTTTTGTTTAAAGGGAATAATTTAATTTCAAAGTTCAGCCATAACTTTTATATACGCGCGTTCACAGAAAATCGATGATAATTCAAAAAGTACATTTTTTTTCGTAAATTTTTCCAAAGAGATAGTTTAAGCAATAATGAATACAATATCAAAAAATTGGGAGGCTGTTTTTTGTTTAAAGGGAATAATTAAATTTCAATGTTCAGCCATAACTTTTATATACGCGCGTTCACAAAAATCGATGATAATTAAAAAGTACATCTTTTTTTTTCGTTAAATTTTCCAAAGAGATAGTTTAAGCAATAAGGAATACAATATCAAAAAATTGGGAGGCTGTTTTTTGTTTAAAGGGAATAATTTAATTTCAAAGTTCAGCCATAACTTTTATACACGCGCGTTCAAAGAAAATCGATGATAATTCAAAAAGTACATTTTTTTTCGTAAATTTTTCCAAAGAGATAGTTTAAGCAATAATGAATACAATATCAAAAATTGGGAGGCTGTTTTTGTTTAAAGGAATAATTAAATTTCAATGTTCAGCCATAACTTTTATATACGCGCGTTCACAAAAATCGATGATAATTAAAAAGTACATCTTTTTTTCGTTAAATTTTCCAAAGAGATAGTTTAAGCAATAAGGAATCCAATATCAAAAATTGGGAGGCTGTTTTTTGTTTAAAGGAATAATTTAATTTCAAAGTTCAGCCATAACTTTTATACACGCGCGTTCAAAGAAAATCGATGATAATTCAAAAAGTACATTTTTTTTCGTAAATTTTCCAAAGAGATAGTTTAAGCAATAATGAATACAATATCAAAAATTGGGAGGCTGTTTTTGTTTAAAGGAATAATTAAATTTCAATGTTCAGCCATAACTTTTATATACGCGCGTTCACAAAAAATCGATGATAATTAAAAAAGTACATCTTTTTTTTTCGTTAAATTTTCCAAAGAGATAGTTTAAGCAATAAGGAATACAATATCAAAAAATTGGGAGGCTGTTTTTTGTTTAAAGGGAATAATTTAATTTCAAAGTTCAGCCATAACTTTTATATACGCGCGTTCAAAGAAAATCGATGATAATTAAAAAAGTACATCTTTTTTTTTCGTTAAATTTTCCAAAGAGATAGTTTAAGCAATAAGGAATACAATATCAAAAATTGGGAGGCTGTTTTTTGTTTAAAGGGAATAATTTGATTTCAAAGTTCAGCCATAACTTTTATATACGCGCGTTCACAGAAAATCGATGATAATTCAAAAAGTACATCTTTTTTTTTCGTTAAATTTTCCAAAGAGATAGTTTAAGCAATAAGGAATACAATATCAAAAAATTGGGAGGCTGTTTTTGTTTAAAGGGAATAATTTAATTTCAAAGTTCAGCCATAACTTTTATACACGCGCGTTCAAAGGAAATCGATGATAATTCAAAAAGTACATTTTTTTTCGTAAATTTTTCCAAAGAGATAGTTTAAGCAATAAGGAATACAATATCAAAAAATTGGGAGGCTGTTTTTTGTTTAAAGGGAATAATGTAATTTCAAAGTTCAGCCATAACATTCCTTATGCAGTAGCTGTAATCACATGAGCTCTTGTAAATAAATCATTTCTTCAGCAATGTTGACTTTCGAAACAACAGCAAAGCAAAGGAATAATTTAAAAGACACTGCAAATGTCAATGTCAATATTCGGCGCTTAAAGGAACAGCCAGTTTCTTCTACTACACTGTAACATATAAGAACAACACATTCGACCAATGCCTATAAGTATAACTACCCACCACCAAACATGCCATGAATAATACAATATAAAGCACCCACCACCGAATGAAAAGTACCTTTGTCAACGTTTTTTTTTTTAATAAGTTTTCTTTTTTTTATTTTTTTTATTGAAAATCACCTATACTAAAATTTTTGTTTAATAATTTTTTTCTTTGTTTTTTATTTTATTTTTTTATTGAAAAGTACCTACACTATACTATACCAAATGCAAATAAATCGTTTTAGTGTTATCCTGTTGCCAGCATGCATTCCACAATCCTACAAAACACGGTTGTTGCAATCCCTAAAATGCAGACCCTCTCAGTGGGTGTGGGCGCAAGGACCCATTGCATATTCCTAACACATTTGAGCACGGTTGTTGCAATCCCTAAAATGCAGACCCTCTCAGTGGGTGTGGGCGCAAGGACCCATTGCATATTCCTAACACATTTGAGCACGGTTGTTGTAATCCATTGACGTACATTAATATTATTAATTTAGGCCATCGTTAGCGTTGTGTATTTTTTATTCGTTGTATTTTTTTGACGTCTTCTACTAAAGTAAGCTGATGATTATAGTAACAGCATACAATAATCATACCTATATTATCATTTGCACAGTTCACAAACGTAAGGATTTACAATTTCATCCAGACACGTTCTATGGCTATACCTTCTACATGTTTGACATAAAATTTCATTGTTGTTACCTCCACAGTAGATGCAATTATTTTCAAGGGATTCACTGTTAGCAATTATTAAATATTTCATATAAGTTCGATATTCATATGGATCAAAATTGTTTGAAAAGTTAATATTTTTCATTATACATTCTGCATAGTAACATATATATATATATATATATATATATATATATATATATATATATATATATATATATATATATACTCCACAATTAAATTGATCGTCTTGAACCGGTAATTTTTTGTTGACTATTAACGAAAATGTATTGCAGTATTTTGTTAAATAGGGTCGTAATCTGTTATAAAATTTATCTGTATTTCGTTGCGTATTACCCAGTGGATCCAAAACTTCAAATACGCGTTTATTAACGTCTACAAAAATGAGTATCCAATGATCATTTTCCAAAATAGGTAAAATTAGTAAATTTTGGGTTTCTTTATTCTTAAAGGTATGGCCTTGTTTTTTTATTATAAAATCTGTCTCGTACTGTAAAAAAATCTTATAGGTGTGATTTTGTATTATTTTCAAAAATAAGTCTATAATTAGGTTATTCAACCACATGTCTTGCTTGTTGTTGCGATTATTTAAGCAAGCATAGGTTGAATAAACAAATGTTTCGTTTTTGTATTTGGCAATAACATAATCTCTACTTAATTTTTTTACCAAAGGTTCGTTTTGTTTTATAAAATCATCATCATTTACACTATTATTACTTGTTTCGAGGTGATTTTACTTGATAGTTGAGTAATATTTTCTTCTTTAAACATTTTGGACAAAATTTGTTTTTTGAAAAAAGTATGTTTTTGTTTTTTTCTCGATTGCCATTTTTCTGCTTCGTCCTTTACCTTACGCTTTTTATTGGCACAACGACTTTTCTTTATTTCATATTTATGTTCCCTATGTTGCGCAACGACATAATTCCGAACTGTTCTTATAAAACGTGAACATTTTTGATGAAGTTTCCCTTGCATTAAATTGTTTTTTACAATATTGAACCAGTTCTCGACAAGAGCGTTAGAACTTCTTTTAAAACCTGAAGCGCAGTCCACAGGGAAGATACGGTATATAATGGTTTAATAAATATCTACAAAATCTTTATTATAACATATGTTTTCTATAAATGAATCGTCTACAATATCTTCAATGTTTTGAATTTCAAATAAAATGTTTGCAAAGTGCAAATAAAATTTATTTTGTAAATAAAATGAGCGTTCGTTTCCGACTTCACTTTCTTCGACTTCCACGTTTTCTTCAAAATTATTAATTGGGTTATCCATTCCTAACTTTAGTAAAGATAATTTAGAATAATTAAAAATTTTGTTTTCGTGTTTTTGACTTGTTAATATAAAAACATTTCTTAACGTACTTTGAATAGCATTGAAATTGGACATATTAAAAAGCGATGCTAAGGTTTCCTTGAGAAAACGCTGTGCATTTTTGTTCGGAAAATATTTATTAACATCTCTTGCTAATAATTTCATTATATGGGCACAGCAGTTTTAAAACAATAATGTTATTTAAATTTATATTAATGTCAAAACTTTTCAAAAATATGTCACAATACTTTTGCAGAGTCATACAATTCCAAGTTTCACTGATTGCATTAATAAGAGCTAGACTAAAATCTGTGGTTACTGTTCTAAAAGCAGGCCATCTGTTTAAATTCCTTTTACAGTAGAATTTAAATTCTAACAGCCAGGACCCTATTTTTGACGTATTATGCCTACTAGAAATCATTTCGAAAATGGGCAAAATTCTGGAATGAGAACTTTCAATAACACCGCAATAATATAAAATTCTTTGTGCACCAATGTAAGGTTTTCTTACGACCGATCCTGTCGCGTCAAGATACAAGTCTGGTAGTTGTGCAGACCGATTTGAATCGTAGTGTAGGAAGTGTAATTGTTCTTTACTAAAATGAAAACACAAAAGGAATGGATACAGAGAAAATATAATGTTTATTTTTGCTTGCATCATAAACATGTCAAGGGAATCATCCTGTGTCTGTCATTCCTAGCTTCGTATTCTTTTTTTAATTTTTTATACACCTCGATCGATTTAACGTTTTTAAGATTTTTTGTCAAAGATAAATTGGTGATACTAGTTTTAATATCTTCTTGACGGACCTTTAGAATAGTAACTTTTAAAGTAAAAGTAGTAACTTTTGGCCAAGAATTTTACGCTCAATACCTTTCACGTGCCTGGTTAACTACTCTTCGTGACAATAATTAAGTGAGGTGCTATATGCAAGTATCTTTAAATTGTTACCTACAAAATCGCATTTTAATTTAAATTTTTTGCAATCTTCATGAGCACAGTAACCATAAATTACTATATTATTTTTATTATAATTAAGGGATTTAATGTTCAAAGTGCAAGTATTATTTATTTTAAAAATTCTTTTGCTAGAACAGGTGCGTATGTACCTCTTATAAATTTAACCTTCCCATCTATATTCGACATGATGTTTTTTAATGATTGTTCACTTAATATGGTGGAACCTTCAAAATAAACATAACCAAGTAAATCACTATTATTTATACGTTTTGGAAAAATATTTCTAGAATGTACTGGTAAAATAATATTACAAATTGTGGAGTTACCAAAATGCTTTTGGATTTCGTGATTGACATCATTTGAAAAATTATTTGAAACATCAAGAGTTTTATTTAAACTACATGTCTCACTTTCGCTATCGTCGATAACATCGTCACAATCATTTGCATTGCTATCATGATTAATATGTTAATTTTCTTGGGATTTCATATCAAAAATACCGTCAATATTTATTGGTTCATTTCTATATGAAACGTCTTCACCCTCATTTACCGGACTATTAGAAATTAGAGATTTTTTTGAGATATATTTACATATTTTTGAATGATTTCGTTTAATATGACTCAAAATGAAGTATTTTGACTTTGGGTCATCTTTTCCTAAACAAAGTAATGCTGACTGAGATACTATATCATCCTTTAACGTCAATCGTCTTATTTGCAATGGAATCAAAGACAATTTAATAAAATAATTACCTCAAATAGTGGTTTTATCGGCCATTTCAATTGCCAGTGGGGAAAATTGTTACACAACCCAAACCTAAACGTGACCAAATCGTAAATTGAATATATTACAGAATAATTAATAAATTGATATACAAATAAAAAATAGAAATCGTTTTTTGAAACTGTAGATATTGGTATCAAAACGTTACTCACGTTACTCAAGTTTGAAGCCGAGTTGCACTTTAAACATACAAGAAAAGAGCAGTTCGCACTAACACACAGTTCAATCAATACTAATATCAGTAATAACATTGTATTTCAAATCCTGACAAAACTTTCAATAAATACCTTTATACAAAAGATGAAGTCATTATGTAGATACCTTATTAGATAAACATAATCTTTGAATGCAATTATATTTTGTTAAACAATGAATTGCTAATTAGGCCCGTTTGTCCGGTAATGAAGCTTTAAACGGAAATTGCTGATAAAATCAATATGCAGAAAATGAAAATTCCATTATCTCTTGATGGGTAAAGCCCGTTCGAATTATTCATAACGTCTAATTTATTTTTTCCACCGAAATTTTGAAACTACTATAAATTTTGTAAAGCGTAACATAAGTGTCTTCATAAAACCATTAACAAAGTTGGTGAACATTATTATTAAAACTGGAATCTTTCCTAAATGTATTAAAGTGGGACTTGTGCTGCCTTTTTTCAAAAAGGGTAATGATAAAAACGATTTAAACAATTATCGACCAATTTCGATTTTGCCTATATTTAGTAAAATAATAGAAAAAGTACTATACAAACAAGCAGTGAATTTCTTTGAAAGCAATAATGTTTTCTACAAACAGCAATATGGTTTTCGAAAAGGAAGAGGAACCTCTGATGCAATAACTACGTTTGTAAGTAATACCTTAGAAAGGTTTGGAAAGGGCAATCATGTTGTAGCGGCTTTTGTGGAATTTTCTAAGGCGTTCGACTGTGTTTCGCACAAAATATTAATAAACAAATTAACCTCGATTTATAACTTTAGCGTTCTAAGCGCTTCTTTAATATCATCTTTTTTACGTGATAGTTATCAGTGCGTTCTCTTTAATAACGTCTTGTCCGAGAAGTTACATATTAAAAATGGTGTTCCACAAGGATCTATCTTGGGTCCTTTGTTATTTTTAATATATGTTAATGACATGCCAGCGTCAATGCCCGCGGAACTTAATTGCATTCTGTATGCGGATGACGCCACTATAATTTCAACTAGCTCAAATTACGAAATCGCTATTTCTAAAGCTCTGGAGGGAGTGGAATTTGTATCTAGTTGGTGCAAAAGTAATAAGTTAAAATTAAATACAAGAAAAACAATAGTCATGCCTCTGTCATTGAGGATAGGCAAAACCGACTTAATTTCAAAAGAAATATCTTTTTTGGGTTGTGTTATTGACTCACGTTTAAATTTTGATAGGCACTGTGATATTGTTGCAAAAAAAATGAATAAATTCATCTTTTTGTTTAGAAAATTACAAAATAATGCTTCAACAAACATAATGAAATCTTCTTATTTTGCTCTAGTTCAAAGTACACTTCTTTACGCTATTCTAGTGTGGGGGTGCAGTTCCAATTGGCATAGAATATTTAAATTACAACGCAAGGTCATTAGAGTATTAGCTAATCTTCAATTTAATGAAGAGTGTCGCCATGAATTTGTAAATTTGAAAATTCTTACGTTTCCCTGTTTATATATTTTGGAAGCGTTATGTTATGCAAAGAAAAATATATCTTTAATGTTGCGGCAATCGGAAATACATGAATATGACACGAGGAAAAAAGAAAATATTCGAGACAATTTTTGTAGGTTGTCAAAATCTCAGAAAGGTATTTTATACCAATCACAAAAGCTATACAACTGCCTACCGGATAATTTTAAATGTCAACCGATTACTGTATTTAAACTAAGTATAAAAAATTTTCTAATACACCATGCATTTTACTCGGTGGATGAATTTGTTGAAGCATGTATTGACCGGAATAAAGTGCAGTAAATTAGTATGTCATGTTAGTTAATTAGTTAATTTGTTAGTATTATACTTATATATTTTTGTTTTTTTTTGTGATCTATTTTTATATTTTATAGTTATTTTTGTTTTTAAATCCACGTGTGTGTGTGTGTGTGCTTGAACACGTTTTTAACACAATAAAGATTATTATTATTATTATTAAATATCAGGAAACTTGGATTTCATTTTCTTACATTGCGCACCCTGAATACCGTGATTTTTTACAAAATTGGTTAATGTCTCTTCTGTAAGGTCTGGTTCGAGTGAGACTACTCACATACAAACTTTCTAACCTTGGAATACCTGTAATCTCTGCAATTGAAGTATTATTTCCTCTTATAGGGGAATCCCTGGTTTTACGTCGTTTTTTCTTAACTTTCATTACTAACAAACCTTCTAAACCTTTATACAGGGTGTAGTACTGCTCCGTAATATTTCGATAACTAAATGTGGGTTGAAGAATCAGAAAAAATTATCAAATAAAGCTTGCTTTGATTTACGAAAAAAAATGTACTTTTTTAATTATCATCGATTTTCTTTGAACGCGCGTATATAAAAGTTATGGCTCAACTTTGAAATTAAATTATTCTCTTTAAACAAAAAACAGCCTCCCAATTTTTTGATATTGTATTCCTTATTGCTTAAACTATCTCTTTGGAAAATTTAACGAAAAAAAAAGATGTACTTTTTTAATTATCATCGATTTTCTTTGAACGCGTATATAAAAGTTATGGCTGAACTTTGAAATTAAATTATTCCCTTTAAACAAAAACAGCCTCCCAATTTTTGATATTGTATTCCTTATTGCTTAAACTATCTCTTTGGAAAATTTAACGAAAAAAAAGATGTACTTTTTAATTATCATCGATTTTTGTGAACGCGTATATAAAAGTTATGGCTGAACTTTGAAATTAAATTATTCCTTCAAACAAAAACAGCCTTCCAATTTTTGATATTGTATTCCTTATTGCTTAAACTATCTCTTTGGAAAATTTAACGAAAAAAAAAGATGTACTTTTTTAATTATCATCGATTTTCTTTGAACGCGTATATAAAAGTTATGGCTGAACTTTAAAATTAAATTATTCCTTTAAACAAAAACAGCCTCCCAATTTTTTGATATTGTATTCCTTATTGCTTAAACTATCTCTTTAGAAAATTTAACGAAAAAAAAGATGTACTTTTTAATTATCATCGATTTTCTGTGAACGCGTATATAAAAGTTATGGCTGAACTTTGAAATTAAATTATTCCTTCAAACAAAAACAGCCTCCCAATTTTTGATATTGTATTCCTTATTGCTTAAACTATCTCTTTGGAAAAATTTACGAAAAAAAAAATGTACTTTTGGAATTATCATCGATTTTCTTTGAACGCGCGTGTATAAAAGTTATGACTGAACTTTGAAATTAAATTATTCCCTTTAAACAAAAAACAGCCTCCCAATTTTTTGATATTGTATTCCTTATTGCTTAAACTATCTCTTTGGAAAATTTAACGAAAAAAAGATGTACTTTTGAATTATCATCGATTTTCTGTGAACGCGTATATAAAAGTTATGGCTGAACTTTGAAATTAAATTATTCCTTAAACAAAAACAGCCTTCCAATTTTTGATATTGTATTCCTTATTGCTTAAACTATCTCTTTGGAAAATTTAACGAAAAAAAAAGATGTACTTTTTGAATTATCATCGATTTTCTTTGAACGCGTATATAAAAGTTATGGCTGAACTTTAAAATTAAATTATTCCTTTAAACAAAAACAGCCTCCCAATTTTTGATATTGTATTCCTTATTGCTTAAACTATCTCTTTGAAAATTTAACGAAAAAAGATGTACTTTTTAATTATCATCGATTTTCTGTGAACGCGTATATAAAAGTTATGGCTGAACTTTGAAATTAAATTATTCCTTCAAACAAAAACAGCCTCCCAATTTTTGATATTGTATTCCTTATTGCTTAAACTATCTCTTTGGAAAAATTTACGAAAAAAAATGTACTTTTGAATTATCATCGATTTTCTTTGAACGCGCGTTATAAAAGTTATGGCTGAACTTTGAAATTAAATTATTCCTTTAAACAAAAACAGCCTCCCAATTTTTGATATTGTATTCCTTATTGCTTAAACTATCTCTTTGGAAAATTTAACGAAAAAAAGATGTACTTTTGAATTATCATCGATTTTCTGTGAACGCGTATATAAAAGTTATGGCTGAACTTTGAAATTAAATTATTCCTTTAAACAAAAACAGCCTCCCAATTTTTGATATTGTATTCCTTATTGCTTAAACTATCTCTTTGGAAAATTTAACGAAAAAAAGATGTACTTTTTAATTATCATCGATTTTCTTTGAACGCGCGTATATAAAAGTTATGGCTGAACTTTGAAATTAAATTATTCCTTAAACAAAAACAGCCTCCCAATTTTTGATATTGTATTCCTATTGCTTAAACTATCTCTTTGGAAAATTTAACGAAAAAAAGATGTACTTTTTAATTATCATCGATTTTTGTGAACGCGCGTATATAAAAGTTATGGCTGAACTTTGAAATTTAATTATTCCTTTAAACAAAAAACAGCCTCCCAATTTTTGATATTGTATTCCTTATTGCATAAACTATCTCTTTGGAAAATTTATCGAAAAAAAAGATGTACTTTTGAATTATCATCGATTTTCTGTGAACGCGCGTATATAAAAGTTATGGCTGAACTTTGAAATTAAATTATTCCCTTTAAACAAAAAACAGCCTCCCAATTTTTTGATATTGTATTCCTTATTGCTTAAACTATCTCTTTGGAAAATTTATCGAAAAAAAAAGATGTACTTTTTGAATTATCATCGATTTTCTGTGAACGCGCGTATATAAAAGTTATGGCTGAACTTTGAAATTAAATTATTCCCTTCAAACAAAAAACAGCCTTCCAATTTTTTGATATTGTATTCCTTATTGCTTAAACTATCTCTTTAGAAAATTTAACGAAAAAAAAAGATGTACTTTTTTAATTATCATCGATTTTCTTTGAACGCGCGTATATAAAAGTTATGGCTGAACTTTGAAATTAAATTATTCCCTTCAAACAAAAAACAGCCTCCCAATTTTTGATATTGTATTCCTTATTGCTTAAACTATCTCTTTGGAAAATTTATCGAAAAAAAGATGTACTTTTGAATTATCATCGATTTTCTGTGAACGCGCGTATATAAAAGTTATGGCTGAACTTTGAAATTAAATTATTCCTTCAAACAAAAACAGCCTTCCCAATTTTTGATATTGTATTCCTTATTGCTTAAACTATCTCTTTAGAAAATTTAACGAAAAAAAAAGATGTACTTTTTTAATTATCATCGATTTTCTTTGAACGCGCGAATATAAAAGTTATGGCTGAACTTTGAAATTAAATTATTCCCTTCAAACAAAAAACAGCCTCCCAATTTTTTGATATTGTATTCCTTATTGCTTAAACTATCTCTTTGGAAAATTTAACGAAAAAAAAATATGTACTTTTTTAATTATCATCGATTTTCTTTGAACGCGCGTATATAAAAGTTATGGCTGAACTTTGAAATTAAATTATTCCTTTAAACAAAAACAGCCTCCCAATTTTTGATATTGTATTCCTTATTGCTTAAACTATCTCTTTGGAAAATTTATCGAAAAAAAGATGTACTTTTTGAATTATCATCGATTTTCTGTGAACGCGTATATAAAAGTTATGGCTGAACTTTGAAATTAAATTATTCCTTCAAACAAAAACAGCCTCCCAATTTTTTGATATTGTATTCCTTATTGCTTAAACTATCTCTTTAGAAAATTTAACGAAAAAAAAATATGTACTTTTTTAATTATCATCGATTTTCTTTGAACGCGCGTATATAAAAGTTATGGCTGAACTTTGAAATTAAATTATTCCTTCAAACAAAAACAGCCTCCCAATTTTTTGATATTGTATTCCTTATTGCTTAAACTATCTCTTTGGAAAATTTAACGAAAAAAAATGTACTTTTAATTATCATCGATTTTCTTTGAACGCGCGTATATAAAAGTTATGGCTGAACTTTGAAATTAAATTATTCCTTTAAACAAAAACAGCCTCCCAATTTTTGATATTGTATTCCTTATTGCTTAAACTATCTCTTTGGAAAATTTATCGAAAAAAAAAGATGTACTTTTTGAATTATCATATATTTTCTTTGAACGCTCGTATATAAAATTTATGGCTGAACTTTGAAATTAAATTATTCCTTCAAACAAAAACAGCCTTCCAATTTTTGATATTGTATTCCTTATTGCTTAAACTATCTCTTTGAAAATTTAACGAAAAAAAAGATGTACTTTTTAATTATCATCGATTTTCTTTGAACGCGTATATAAAAGTTATGGCTGAACTTTGAAATTAAATTATTCCTTAAACAAAAACAGCCTCCCAATTTTTGATATTGTATTCCTTATTGCTTAAACTATCTCTTTGGAAAATTTAACGAAAAAAAAATATGTACTTTTTTAATTATCATCGATTTTCTTTGAACGCGCGTATATAAAAGTTATGGCTGAACTTTGAAATTAAATTATTCCCTTTAAACAAAAAACAGCCTCCCAATTTTTTGATATTGTATTCCTTATTGCTTAAACTATCTCTTTGGAAAATTTAACGAAAAAAAAAGATGTACTTTTTTAATTATCATCGATTTTCTTTGAACGCGCGTATATAAAAGTTATGGCTGAACTTTGAAATTAAATTATTCCCTTCAAACAAAAAACAGCCTCCCAATTTTTTGATATTGTATTCCTTATTGCTTATACTATCTCTTTGGAAAATTTAACGAAAAAAAAAGATGTACTTTTTGAATTATCATCGATTTTCTGTGAACGCGCGTATATAAAAGTTATTGCTGAACTTTGAAATTAAATTATTCCCTTTAAACAAAAAACCGCCTCCCAATTTTTTGATATTGTATTCCTTATTGCTTAAACTATCTCTTTGGAAAATTTAACGAAAAAAAAAGATGTACTTTTTTAATTATCATCGATTTTTTGTGAACGCGCGTATATAAAAGTTATGGCTGAACTTTGAAATTTAATTATTCCCTTTAAACAAAAAACAGCCTCCCAATTTTTTTATATTGTATTCCTTATTGCTTATACTATCTCTTTGGAAAATTTAACGAAAAAAAAAGATGTACTTTTTTAATTACCATCGATTTTTTGTGAACGCGCGTATATAAAAGTTATGGCTGAACTTTGAAATTTAATTATTCCCTTTAACAAAAAACAGCTTCCCAATTTTTTGATATTGTATTACTTATTGCTTAAACTATCTTTTTGGAAAATTTAACGAAAAAAAAATATGTACTTTTTTAATTATCATCGATTTTCTGTGAACGCGCGTATATAAAAGTTATGGCTGAACTTTGAAATTTAATTATTCCCTTTAAACAAAAAACAGCCTCCCAATTTTTGATATTGTATTCCTTATTGCTTATACTATCTCTTTGGAAAATTTAACGAAAAAAAAAGATGTACTTTTTGAATTATCATCGATTTTCTGAGAACGCGCGTATATAAAAGTTATGGCTGAACTTTGAAATTAAATTATTCCCTTTAAACAAAAAACAGCCTCCCAATTTTTTGATATTGTATTCCTTATTGCTTAAACTATCTCTTTGGAAAATTTAACGAAAAAAAAAGATGTACTTTTTGAATTATCATCGATTTTCTGTGAACGCGCGTATATAAAAGTTATGACTGAACTTTGAAATTTAATTATTTCCTTAAAAAAAAGGTATCCTGTCAATTATTTAATTATATGAAATGCTTTACAGTTTAATGTATCGAACGGAATAAATAGTAGCGAAAGAAAGATTCATCTACAACAATAAAAATGAATTTCAGTAGGAATATGAGCATTCGAAAATCTATGGATGGAAAGTTATTGCTAACTTCCCCTAGGTGAATAAATATTGTACATACATCCTTTTTATTCATTATTTAGTACACAACGAAGTCGCTCCTTTATTTTAAAAGCTTAACATATTGCTTAGAAATACTACTTTATGCCATCCTCTTACCTGGTATAAAACTTGAGAAGAACTTAGTAATCTTAGTCTGATGTTGAGGCTTTTACAGAACGCAATCAACTTTATGCTATCTCTGTTTAAAGCTTGTTCCCCATATCTACCCATTCAACCCATTCCTCTATTGTAGTCGTTCCCTATTCTGCTGTTCCAATCTCCCATGACTATTGTTCTTTCATTCTCCTCTCTGATTTCATACAAGGTCTGCTGCAGGGATATATAAAATTCTTGTATCTCTTTCTACAGATCCATGAAGTTGCACACAGTTCACAATATCATCTAATTTTATACTTATCATAATTATCCTTGAATTGTTTGCCTTGTATTTTACTATTCTTTTGTTTATTTCTTCGGTAACGATGATTCCTACTCCCTTATTTGCTTTTTGTTGAAGTTTTGCCCCGGAGTAATGTAATGTATATCTATCTGTTTGTTAATTTTGAGGTACAGTCTACTTTATTTTTTGTTTCGCTCAACTGCTTTTCCGATTTATTTTTTTATTTTCCTTTTCTTTAAGTTTTTATGCTTTCTTGTGTTCCATTTTCTTTCCAGGCCTACTATATTTTTATGTTTTGTTTCTGTTACATGTTTAAGTTTTTTCAATGTGTTCGTTGGCGTGTTATTTTGTTTTCTATTACGTTCTCTTTTCTTATTGATTAACTGCTTCGTTGGGTAGGTCTTCTCTTAAGATTTTATCCTGCGATGCTATCTTATCCCCTTCTTTGGTAATAGGAGTTAGAAGCGTCTGGGCCCAGTATTTGTTTGTTTTTGGTTTTGCGCCTAGTTTGGTTTTCCAATTGATGTTCCTTCTGGTTCTTCGTCTATAGATCTTTCTCTCTTCTTATTTTTTCCGCATTCTTATTAGTGTATTCTTCTTCTTCCGTCTGCTCTTCATCCTTTTCTATTAAATCCTCTTGTTTCCATTCTCCATTTATAATTAGCTTATCGTCAACCAGGAATGCTTCTATCATATGGGCTATTAATACTTTCCTTAATTTTCTTGCTCTTTTATCGAGGTCTTCTTTGAATATTATTTCTATTCTTTTCAGTAATTTTCAATTTTTCATTATTTCTATCCATTTCATCCTGGTAGTTAGTCCTACCTGAACTGGTCAATTGATGTTCTCCCTCCTAATTCCTACTCTTTTTATATCAATTTCATGCTGTCCTAATTTTACTCCAATTTCCTCAATTACTGCAATAAAAAATCTCATACTTTTTCTGGGTATTCATTCTCCTCTTCTTCCATGACTCCTCCTCTTTCTTGTTTCTTTTTCTAATAAATGGTTTTTTTTCAAGTGGCCTTGATATACAACTTTATATGCATGTAGATAGTTGAAGTGAGTCTTTTTTTATTAGCGGAAGACAAAATCTTAAAAAGGCCTAGACCTAGAAGTAAATCCATGGGCTTCTATTAACCAAATTGTGACAATTGAATTGTCAAATCATTTAACTCAAACGTCATGTCAACAATTTTTTGTAGTGACTAAAAATCAGCTGAATTTTATTCACGAAGGTAATAAACACCGTCGATAATTGTGTTAGTTTTATAATTTGTGTTATTTTCAGCTAACAGATAATCAATTCAATGGAAATGTCCGATTTAGACGAAGAATTAATGCAATGCACTCCCCCGAGCAAACCTTAATTGCAACAAACACACTTCAACCTCAAATTTCACCGAAAATGTGTTACTGGCATATTTTAGTCATTTGCCCGACAACGAAAAGTTAAAAAGTTTAACTCTTTGGAGCCAGTATTCAATGTTGAAGGCAGAATTGAACATTAGTCATAACATTCAACTCGCCAATTACACAAAACTAATTGCGTTTCTAAAAAGAAAAAATGCTGGTTACAAACCCAAAAAATCGAAAGCAGGTAGACACTTTCCTGCAAAAGGCATCCAATGAAACATATTTAGCTATGAAGATAAGATTTTAAGTAGAAAAAGAGTTAACAAAACATTTAATCTGTTTCTTAGGTGATATTGATATTGGGTGTGTCAGGGGCATGCCGCTGTGATGAAATAATGAATTTGACACTGATGCAAGATATCCAAGATTTGGGGTTAGCAATCATGGTACAAGTTCCTAATACTAAAACTAACGAATCCCGTTCTTTTACTATTCTGGAATATTTGCAGACAATACATCGCTCTCCGGCAAAATATAAATATAAATAGATTCATGGTTAAATACCATAATGGTACATGCCACAAAATAGTTGTAGGAAGACACAAAATAGGAACTGTTCCCCAAGAAATCGCTTCTTTCTTAAAACTTCCCAACCTTGAAGAATATGCAGGTCATTGTCTAAGACGTACGTCAGCCACATTATTAGTGGATAACGGGGGTGATGTTACGGCCTTAAAAAGGCATGGTAGTTGGCGATCTACGGCTGTTGCAGAGGGATACATCGAAGATTCCATGCAGAATAAAAAACAAACTACAATGAAAATTCTAGTACGTTGATAGACCTACCACTTAGTATAGTATAGTTCTGACTGCCTGGCAGACGTTACTAATATTGTCGAAAATCCTGCAAATAATAGAGAAATGGGAATGGGAAATGAGTATATTGTAAAAAATACTGCAAATAACGGATTACAAATGGGAATTACTGGAGCTTTAAAATTTGAAAATTGCAAAATAGAAAATTGTTCATTTACTGTCACTCTTTCAAAATAAAATAAGATAAAATGTTCAAATTGTATTTAATTCTTACGCTTGAAACAAAAATAGTATATGTTACTCGGAGTAGAAGATCTTTTTGTGCTACAGCCAGTTTTCGGGCCGAAGCGAAGGCCTCAGCTTCGCTTCGGCCATCAATCTCTGGTTTCAGCACAAGAAGACAATCATATCATAATCTACTATTTTCTTCCTGTTGTTTTATAATTGCTTTTGCTGTCTCGTCGTTTTGGTGTTTGATAAGTAGGCTAGTATTTTCTATCTTTTCCATATTTATTAATTTATTCGAGACATCATTTGTGGTAAATTCTCCTTCATTTTCCATTATTACTTATAAATTTAAACCTAATCCTGCCCTGTTCTATTAAATGATAATATATTTGTGAGTTATTAAATAAATTAAATGTGTTTTGTTTATCTAATCACGATTGCAAAGCCAAATGCCGGTCGTCCTGTCGGATCTTAACTTTTATCTTTATCTGAGAATGTAGTTATGTTCATATTTTATTCAAAAACTTAAATTATAGTCTTTAAAAATAAAGATTTTCTATTTCGGCTTAGTGCTTCATTACTCTGAGACATTGGAAATATACAGCCGTTTCTTTCTCGCGACAATGGAAATGTAATCCTATTCCAGAAGTTACCAAACGTTTTCAACGAACTCAGTTCGGTACTGAATTCAATATTCCGGTATCTCAAATACTTTTCCAGATATTAAATTTCGAAATTATCAAATTTTATCTTTTTGATAAGGCCAGATTTTTTTTATACTTTCGTTACGGCGTATTTGAAATTCGTTTTTTAAAAAGATTTTGAGGCAATGTATTATTTTGGGGTCTAAATACGCAAATAGCCATCTATTATAATAGATTAAATAATGAGGAATTGATTACCACTTTCATCACTTTCTACTAATTATCCCATTAGGTATAAGTGCATTCCTATATAATATTTGAATTAGTCTTTGATTTTGCTGTGATAAGGCAACGTATTCTTATTGAAACCTAATAACGATGCCCGGAAGCTGTTTTAATAAAATGTGCCAACAACTTGTTGTGAATGTGTATGAATACTTTGATCGAGATATTAGTAAACAATAAAAACTGGTTTATGCATATCAATTCCTTTTTAATTACCAATTAATGATTTCGTTGTTGCGCATTTCAAAATAAATGAATTATATTAAGTAATAAACCTCTGCATCCACACACAAAAAAAACTTTGCAACATAGTTAAAATTAAAATCGTTCAAAACGTTTTATAACTGCTGGAATAGAATTAAAATTCCATTGTGTTTACCTATCGCGAGCGATCTTAAGTCATTGAGCAGGTAATTTACGCTTTCACGAAAGTCGCGTACGTTTCTATTGAAACCCAAATGTTAGAAAGAAACGGCTGTATATTCCCAATGTCTCAGAGTAATAAAGCGCTAAGTCGAAATAGAAAATCTTTATTTTTACAGACTATATCTTACTTTAACTGTAATTGATTGTAATCTCATTATATTTAGAATTTACATCAGTTCTACATACATAAAGACAAAATTTACATCGATTGGGGCTTGAATCTTGATAGCGCAGTTGGTTAGCGCGGTACTCTAGCAAAGTACAGGTCGTAGGTTCAAATCCTGCTCGAGGTAAACTTTTGTTTATGTATTTAATAAAATTAATAATAGTTTTTAATTACATATTTACTTTTGAACTTATTCGTTTATAACAAAAACTTACAACAATTTAAAATTAGTCAAGTTGCTTTGGTATGTGTGAATCCTTGCGGTATTGCAATTGCGGTATTCCATTAATATAAGTAATTTGATTGTAATCTCATTGTATTTAGAATTTACATCAGTTCTACATACATAAAGACAAAATTTACATCAATTGGGGCTTTAACCTTGATGGCGCAGTTGGTTAGTGCGGTACTCTAGCAAACTACAGGTCGTAGGTTCAAATCCTACTAGAGGTAAACTTTTTATTTATGTATTTAATAAAATTAATAATAATTTTTAATTACTTTAATTGTGTTTACTACCCCTTTGGTTATCTGCAGTGGACTGTTGCGCCACTATTTTCTCTTTAGTTATCACTTCAAACTCCCTTAAATGTTAATTTATTTCGTAAACAGAATTTAGCATGTACTCTTTTAATAGCAAGGACTGGACTGCCGATAATGAAATACAAAATGGAATAACTAAAGCCAGTCAATCATGTTATACCATAAATAAAAGAAAGAAAGAAATAAAAGAAGAAAAGAAAGAAATGGGAAGCAAAGAAAAGACGATTGGAGAAGCAAAAAAAAACATGGCAAGGGACAAAAAAGTATACAGAACTAGGGTAGAACAGGATAGTTAAAGAAACTTTTGAAAAGAAAACATGGAAATAACTATAAAGTGATAAGAAGCTTATTTAATTTCAATATAAACAACTGAGATTTATAATATTTGCTTTTGAAAACAATATTTTCTTTTATAGTTTTATTTTATGTAAATTGTACACCCGACGCCAAGATTGTAAGGGCAAAAGGGTTAGAGAATAGTAGTAATAATCTTTGATAAATAATAAATAACTTTGTCTTAGGTGCCGATGAATGTTATTCTTTTGACGATAAATCAAAAACTAATAACAAATTTACTCTACTTTCTGATTCTGATACAATTATGTTGTTCTATTTAAGATGTATACGCCCTAATGTGGTGGTTGTACAAATCGAGTTATTTTGTTGATCAACAAAGTTTTCTTTTTCAGAGATGGAACTTATCAAATTTGATTCAACAAAAGCAAAATTATAGACAATTTATCTAGATCTGCTCCTCCAGTCTTTATTCAACATGTTACAGCTTAACAAAAAAGATTTAGAATTCTATTTATGCAATAATAGGAACCTAAAGAATATTTCCACGAATCTCTTTTGACCACTTTCCTTTAGCGAATGTTTTCTCAATTTTGTATGAACCTCAGCATCCTTAATGGAAGACCCGGCACATATTATGGGTCAATGTGACAGTTCTTTTAGGATGAGCTGTGTGAAGCACTCAATCGTCGGTTCATGTGAACTTGTGATTGAATGCGACAGTTTGTAGTCGGCAAAACAACACATACCTACAAATCAATTTTGTAGTTTGTTACATTAACTCACTTGACACAAACATAATTCTAAAGTTGTATCATAAGTTAGAGAATAACAATGCACATAAAGGAGAAAACGGCACGAGTAGTATGCACCTTGCTTAGACCACATAATAAATCACTGACAGTGTTTTTGATTTTTAACTTTACATTTCCAATTTGTTAATAATGATGGGCATAATTGAGTGATTGTAATAATCGAGTTCTGAGTACTCAAGCAATTTTAATAATTGAGCAACTGCTTAAGTAGTACTCGTAATTCGTATATCTCGTATTTAAATTTTACAAGAATTAGGTTGTTAAGCTTTAAACTAAACCAACAAGTTTTATGACTTGTGAGATTAGCATGTGGCAAATATACTTATTTAAGTTAGAAAACTGAAAATAATATAAAAATTATTATTAATTTATACATAAAAAGTTTACCTAGAGTAGGATTTGAGCCTACAGTCGATGTAAATTTTATCTTTATGTATATAGAACTAACGTAATAATTTAATATAATGTAAATAATATACATTTTTTAAAAGTGAAAATAACAAACAGTGTTTCAAGTAAAAAATATTCCTACTTGTGCATTTGTTCTAAGTTTCTACACGTTAAATCCTGCAGTTAAAAAACAAAAAAAATTTAACATTTGTCAAATTTTTTATATTAAATGCATCCTCCTAAAACGTCTAAATTAATAATTACAGATATGTTACCAATATCAATATAATTGCTTATTATACAGTGAGTCCCAGAAGTTATATCTAAATTCATTTAAAGTTCAAGGGTCTAGTTTTTGGAAAAACGCTCGGACGCGTCGATTTTTATTTTTGACTGCGGTTTTTTTAGTGGTAAAATTTTGTATATAGGGTGGCCCAAAAATAAGTTACGACCACCAACTTGAATTTGTCAAATGGAAACACCTGTTTTTTATTTCATTTTCTGAATCTGCTTTGAATTCTGAGAAAATCTCCTGTACCATGTCCCATACCCGTATAATTGCGAAATGGCAAAAGTACATCCTTTACAGCGTTGCAACTAATAATTTAAATGAAAACGGTATTTTTGTACGCTGTGGATAACACTAATTATTATTACTCAAATAGCCCACAATATTCTTGATCTAATTTGTCACATGTACATATTATATTACTATGATTATGGTATAAAATCTCAAATATTGAAAATGTCCAAATAATTTAGTTTTACAATTAACGACTATACGAACAGATTCACAATAACGTTGAATTAAATATCGATATATTCTAACAAGGACAAATGACATGAATGGAAAATCCAAGTGTAAGATATATTAACAAAAATAAATCAAAGGCAACGAAGTTAAAAATTTTAACAATTAAAATTAAAATATTCAAAATATATACGCTATCTTACTAAGACTGGTGGTTGTTGCTACTATAGATGACTAGATCTGGTATGACAGGCGATTAACTAATTACATCAAGTAGATTGATCCCTCTGTTAAGATAGAATTTAATGTAGAATTTTTCTTTTAATTTATTGATGTTATTATTATTAAGTGTCAATGTTAAATTCATGACCACTGTTTAGTATGTGCTCAGCGAAATGAGAAAACTGTGTCCCTCTGTTGGTGTTTTTAATTTGACGGTTGTGTTCTTTTATTCTTACTATTATATTGCGTGTAGTCATACCTATATAAGTAGAATCACAATTTTCACAATTCAATTTATAAATGCCATGGAGATGACTTTTTCCAGCTTGTCTTTGTAGGTACACACATTTGTATTTATATTGTAAGCACTTTGAACGCCATCTGAATTTTTAATTTTTTTAAAAACTTAATTTGCTGTGAAATAGAATCATAGTTCGGTAGCATAACAAAATATTTATTCTCTTCATGTATACTTTGCAGAGTTCTTTGAGTTTTATTTTGCTTATGGTTATCAACCGTTTTCCTACTGTATCCACTGTTCTAAGTTATTTGGTATATAATATTCTTTTCCACTACGAAATCAGTGTATTTTAAATTAAAAGTGCATAATCTTGGTACGTACGCATGAATGGCTGCATGGCGGAAGTTATGTGGTGAGTTGCTGTGATAGGCTATAATGTTGTCTGAGTGAATATTTTTTCTAAACACCTCTAATTCCAAATGATCATTGACCTTAGTAATGTAAACATCGAGAAATGGAATAGACCTATTATTCTCCATTTCTTTAGTGAATTTTACATTTTTGTGCCAACCATTGATGTGTGTGAAAAAATTGTTTCGCTTACTATCATTACCTTTAAAAACACAGAAGACACAGAATATTGCTGTTGTGTAAAATGTCTTTAAATATACTGAATTATTAAAACTACCAACGTACACACAGTAAATGATTGCTTCGAGTGGAACTAGAACCCATAACCACTACTTATCCAGAGGAGGGCTCTTAAACCATCTGAGCTATCGAGGGAGCTAGTTCCACTCGATTCAATCCTAAACTGTATGTACAGAGTGTAAGACGCCCCTATATGTTATTTGGAAGCTGTAAGAGATACAACAAAAAGTTTTATATAAAAGTTGTTTGGTTCAATGGGAACTTTTAATTTATTTATTTTTCGCATATACAGGGTGCTTCAAGTTAGGGGTACCGATGTCAACTTTGAAATTTTAAATGCAACACCCTACATTTTTTTACATATTTAAATTCTCTGTGTTAAAGTAATATACTTTTGTAACGAGTAAATTGAGGATATGTAGTTTTTATCATCAATTTACCCGATTATAAAATTAATTGCTACATTTAAAATAATCATAATTTAAAAGTGATTGTTATGTTTTTTACATCACAAGGGTTGTCCTGAATAGTTTCTATTATAAGTAGCTCATATTTTTATACGGGGTGTTTTTTTCAGGGGTCCATTGAAAATATTTGAAATGCCCAAAACTCGGATATTTTAAATGGGACAACCTATATATTTTTTTCTAGATAAACCCCATAATAAATTTCCTATCGATTGGTACAGGGTGGGGCATTAGTGCGTCGAAGTACGATGTATCCGTTATTAAAGGAGATATCAAAAAAAGTTATTTACAAAAATTATAGGCAACATTATAAAATTATTCTCGTATTTGCAGGGTGTTACATGTTACCAGAGTGAACCAAACATACTTCACTTATTTCAAATTTAGATTAAGCTCATCTACCCCATACTTCCAATATAGTTCATTACATTATACAGGGTATTTCAAAGTTATGGTCAATTGCACACGAAAATCATTCTCATTTCCACGCCCTGTATACCCTAGGCAGAACAACTTAACCATAATTTTTTCAGGCATAACTTTTTGACATTGGTACAATGTTACGAGAAAGTGCTATTTCTTTATTATTGCACCAATTGAACATAGAGCGAGCCAAAACTCGAACACATGATCTTGTCAATTTTTTCAAATGAATCACTCTGTCGTTTATTTTAAAAAGTGAAAATACACTTTATGTTCTTTCATTTTTATTAAGCTCTCCCTATAGCTAAAATCGTTAATTTCTGAGATATTTTCGGGGATAATATAACTAGTGTTATGATTATCATCGGTAATAGCTCGAATTAAAATCGATGAAAATTGAACTCGTGCTTCGCACTCGTTCAATTTTCTACAGGTTTTAACGAGTGGTATCATCGATCATTAATCATAACACGTGTTATATTTGGTAAGAGAATATAATGAACATTAATAGAAAATATATTTTTTAAAGTTTACAATTTTAAACGATCTGTCACTTTCATAGTAAATATTACAGTTGCAAGATAATTAATACAATTATTAATTTCTTTGAAACTTTTTGTCACTTTGACAGTAAACTATTTTATTCATTAAAATCATGTGACGGTCAACATACGGTGACAAAGTTATCACCGATTTGATAGCCTATTCTGCGATTTTGTTTTTGTATTTTAACCAATGAAAGTAATCAAAAATGTACCATGTGACATGTGAATTATTATCTCAGTTTAATAACAGAAAGAGATTTTTTTAACAATTTCTATAATAACAAGTTAGCCGTGAACAAATGACAGATAGATATTATTCATTAATAATTAGTAGCTTGTCATTAAACAAACTTCTTTGAGATTGTATAGTGTTTATTAATTTGTAAACACTTAAATACTGTTTAAAATGAACTTTCCTGTTGAGGAATTAACAGACATGATATGGGTACTGGGAGAATGTATGAAAAATTATTTATTAGCACAAAGAATTTACAAAGAGAGATATCCCGCACGAAGACAACCCGAGAAAATAACGTTGGAAAGGTTAGTAGATCGTTTTAATCGTACGGGTTCAGTAGTTCATGAAAAAAAGGAAAGGACAAAGCCTGTATTTAACGAGGAAAATGAATTTAACGTGATGCTTGAAGTTATGCATAATCCACATGTTAGTACACGTGAAATCTCGCGTCAGCATGATATTAGTGCCAGGTCCGTCCGAAGAATACTGCGTAAACATAAGATGCATCCACAATCAGGCGGATTTCTTTGATTTTGTCCTCTTTGGAGACGAAGCCAAAAATGGAACTGTGAATAGAGACAATTTCCATTATTATTCGACAAGTAATCCCCATCTTATAGTAAGTCATAGTCAAACTAGGTGGTCTTTGAATGTTTGGGGTGGTATAGTTGGAGATCACGTAATTGGACCACATTTTTTCAATGGAACAGTGAATGGTCAGGATTATTTGGACTTTTTAGAAAATCATTTACCATTACTGTTGGCAAACGTTCCTCTTAACGTTCGTCAAAGAATGTGATTGTTACACGATGGAGCTCCTGTACTTCAGACCAGATTAATTCATAATCATCCTAATACCCATTTTCCTGAAAGATGGGTGGGAAGAGGAGGGCCCATTACATGGCCAGCTCGTTCACCAGAGTTAAGTAAAATTGACTTCTTCAAGTGGGGTTATGTGAAAAACCGTGTGTATCAAATACCTCTAACAACACAAGATGATATTAAGAATAGAATACAAGAAGCATTCCAGAGTATTAATGTAGAAACGTTAAGAAATGTCACTCGAGAATTTGAAGATCGACTGCAATGCTGTATTGATGTTTTCAGTGGACATTTTGAACATTTGTTATGAAATTAATTAATTTTATAAGAATTTTGTCTTAATAACTGATGTTTTTTGAATTTTTTATAATTTGTCACACTTTTGTTTTATTTGTTCACGGCTAACTTGTTATAATAGAAATAAAAAAAAAATCTCTTTCTGTTATTAAATTGAAAATATCTCAGAAATTAACGATTTTAGCTATAGAGAATGCTTAATAAAAATGAAAGAACATAAACATTAACAAAATCATGTGTTCGAGTTTTGGCTCGCTCTATATTCAATTGGTGCAATAATAAAGAAATAACACTTTCTCGTAACACTGTACCAATGTGATGCCTGGAAAAAATTATTGTTAGGTTGTTCTGTCTGGGGTATACAGAAGGTTGAAATGGGAATGATTTTTGTGTGCAATTGACCATAAATTATGAAATGCCCTGTATAACGTAATGAAACCATATATTGGAAGTATGGGGGAGATGAGCTTAATCTAAATTTGGTAGGTTGAACCATTTAAAAAGTATGTTTGGTTCACCCTGGTAATATGTAACACCCTGTAAATACGACAATAATTTTATAATGTGAAGTTTGAAGTTGCCTATAATTTTTGTAAATAACTTTTTTGATATCTCCTTTAATAACGGATATATCGTACTTCGACGCACTAATACCGCACCCGGCGTGAGTGCGTGTGTGTATGTGGGTGCGTGCGTGTGTGCGTGCGTGTGGGTGCGTGCGTGTGTGTGTGCGCGCGTGTGCGTGTGTTCTATCCCTTAATCCAAAGGTTCAGATGTTATGAGCGCTTTTTTCAATGTTTAGTGAATAAAATTATATTTAAACATAATAAAACAGCAAATTGACTAAAACCTCTTATTGAAACAATTCAACACAAGAAAAATTAAAGATAATTATAATTCTTCACAAATTTTACAATAAATTTTCAATATATCCACCATTGGTAGCTATGCATGTAGTATATCTGGTTTCCAAGGTCCCAATTACATTTCTTACCGCATCTGAATTATTTAATGCTTCAATTCCGTCCCTAATTTTTTGTTTAAGTTCTTGAATGTTGTTGGTTCGACTTTTGTAGACCTGATTCTTTAATGTACCCCACAGAAAGAAATCCAATGGGGACAAATTGGCACTCCTTGGGTGCCAGGTGATGGTGCCATTTTTATTAATAGTCGTAATAAAATTTTCAGTGATACAATTTATTACTACTTCAGTGCAATGGTACGGTGTCATCTTGAAAAATTGTACTTTCTTGAATGTGCGCGGGCAATGTTTCAATGATTTCTCTAATTTGGGTTTCCAACATTTGCCTTTATCTTCGACCATTCATAAAACCATTGAAAAATATTGGGCCTAGTATGACATCACCAATAATGGCGCACCGAACATTAACGCTTTTTCTGCCTTGCTTTTTAATTTTTTGTTACTCTTGATACATTTCTTTTAGACCAGTAGTAACAATTTTGCCGGTTGAACATTCCACTTGTACTAAACGTGGCTTCGTCGGTCCAAAATACTTTAAGAAAAATATTTCTTTCGAATTGCATTTCCAGCATGTTGCTACAAAAATTTAGTCTTTCTTCAAAATCTGCATCTGTTAAGTGTTCAACAGGCAAAAACTTGTACGGTTTAAATTTACTCATTAAAAGAGCTTTACGAGTACTGTTTTTGTTTTGTCCCTAGTAGCATCATCTAAATAATTTTCTGGGTTTTCAATAAAATAAAGTAAAACTTCCAACTGACGATTTTCTGTCAAAAGTGATCTTGGTCTGTTTCTTTTTTTATTAACAATAACCCCTTTTTCAAACAAACCCAAAATAATTCGGTTAAATATTTTCTTGTCCGTAATTCTCTTAAAGCCAGCGCAGAACTTCTGTTGTTTTTAATGTAACATTCAAATAAGTGTAATCTTTCTTGTTCAGAATATTGAGCCATTTTTATAAAGTAAAACACTATTTCTTAATAGAACCTTACTCAAAAAACTAAGAAATGCACGTAAATCATATTTTCTTAGCATTCTTAACTGTCAAATTAAAACACATGAAACAGGGTTTTGTTCGCTAAGCATAGCCGTTTTGATTCATAATAATAATTATAAAAAAAAACTATTGTTGTCACACGATCCCTGGTCTACTAGGACTCCTAACTTATCAATTGATTACAAATTAACAGTAATAATGTTTGTAATAGTAAAAAAGATTTGGAACATTTACCATTAGATTATAATAAAATTTTGCAAAATTTAATGTAGTAGGTATGTATATAGTCATTTTAGTTAATTGTCAATTTTTTCAATTTGTATTTAATAAAAAAAGGCACTGAAGATCTCATCCAAGGTCAAAATATATTCCAAAGAAAGCATACAGCAACATTTATATATATATATATATATATATATATATATATATATATATATATATATATATATATATATACATATACAGGGTGTCCAGTTTAAGATGAAATGCATGGGGATATTGGAAACCGTTAGAGATACGAAGATGGTTAAATGGAGAAAAAGTTGCGTCATTATATGCCCAAGAAGTAACCATGGTTACATGTCAAAAATCCTTCCATTTACTAGACACAGGGTGATAACTGAAAATATGCGTTTTCTAAAATCGCTATATCTTGTTTCTTGCAAGAGATACATCCACGATTTTTGCAGGATGGGGTAACAGGTAGAGGATTTCAAAATGATTTTGAAAAATCTAGGCCTACTAGATTTTGAGATAATGCACGCAACTTTCGATTTTCTTATGGACGCCATATTGGATTTTTGCATTTTGAATTCTTCATAAAAATGCTTTTCAACCATATATCATATGTTTATAATCTGCCAATGAGAAAGTGTCAAATTACACAATTAAATTTATATCAAAGCAACCTTGACATATTATGTATTATAATTAAATGAAAATTAATCTACAAATTAAACTAACTATTGAGAAATATTATTGATTATTAACATAAATCATAATAATAAAAGTGACAAAAAACAAAAAAAAAATAAAATTTAATATTATACTGAATTTTACTATTAATTAATCAAATGCTCGAATAAACCTTCATTCTCCTGCAAACACCATCTGCATCGAGTTAGCACTGCATCACAAGAGTTCCTTATCATCTCGCATTTTTGAATTCTTCATAAAAAATGCTTTTCAACCATATATCAGATGTTTATAATCTGCCAATGAGAAAGTTCAAATTACACAATTAAATTTATATCAAACTAGGCCTTTGCCAATCAACCATCTATTCAATTATTGCAAGAGAATGGAGGTTTATTCGAGCATTTGATTAATTAATAGTAAAATTCAGTATAATGTTAAATTTTATTTTTTGTTGTTTTTTGTCACTTTTATTATTATGATTTATGTTAATAATCAATAATATTGTTCTCAATAGTTAGTTTAATTTGTAGATTAATTTTCATTTAATTAAAATACATAATATGTCAAGGTTGCTTTGATATAAATTTAATTGTGTAATTTGACACTTTCTCATTGGCAGATTATAAACATATGATATATGGTTGAAAAGCATTTTTATGAAGAATTCAAAATGCAAAATCCAATATGGCGTCCATAAGAAAATCGAAAGTTGCGTGCATTATCTCAAAATCTAGTAGGCCTAGATTTTTCAAAATCATTTTTGAAATCCTCGCTACCTGTTACCCACATCCTGCAAAAATCGTGGATGTATCTCTTGCAAGAAACAAGATATAGCGATTTTTAGAAAACGCATATTTTCAGTTATCACCCTGTGTCTAGTAAATGGAAGGGATTTTTAGACATGTAACCATGGTTACTTCTTGGGCATATAATGACGCAACTTTTTCTCTATTTAACCATCTTCGTATCTCTAACGGTTTCCAATATTGCGTTTCACAAGAAAGTGTTTAAATAGTTTTTTATTCATTTACAAATACTCTATTAAGTGCTTGGTTTAGATAATTTTTTAAGCTTCCTGTTTGACCGGAAGCGCACATAATTTTATTTTTTAAATCACACTTTATATATATATATATATATATATATATATATATATATTTTTGCATTTTTGCATTGCTTATTATTTTCTCAATACATACGTATAAAATTCTTATAGGGTTTTATAAAAAAAATTAGAGAAAAATGCCATGGAAAGTTTTTCAATTTTATTATACGATTAGAAGAATCAAATAAAACCGTAGGCAGCGTACGTCAACAAAATCGCATCGCAATTGTTTTTTCGTTTATTGTAATTGACAATCAGATAAAAGTTTAATTTGATTTCAATCGAAATAATTGTTTAAAATGAATAACAGTGAAAAAGTTGACCTGTTGTTAATTTTCGGTGAATGTAAACGTAATACTCGACGAGCGGTAGAATTATACGCACAAAGATATCCCAATAGATACCATCCTTCCGAAAGTTACATAGGTACGAAAAATTGAACAATCGCTTAGAATGCGTGGAACATTACCAGGAGTAAATTATCAGAATTTAGAACAACAAAGAAATGTTTTGACCGAAGATCTTGAAGTACAAATATTGGGTTATTTTAGAGTAAATCCACGGTCTATTAGACATGTAGCGCAAAAGTAGGTGTATCAGTTGGCTCAATTCACAGGACATTAAAAAATTCAAAACTGCCGTATAGAGTAGATTTGGTTCACGGCCCCAAGACTCTGATCGAAGATTAACTTTGATTGCATGGATAGTTGAGCAATGTGATCACAATCCATTATTTTTAGATCATATTTTATGGACAGATGAATCCAAGTTTACAAATAATGGAGTTATTAATAAACAAAACAATCGTTATATTGGTCTGACGAAAATCCTCATTGGTCAATGGAAACTAACCATCAAACCGTATGGGGTACTAATGTTTGGTGCGGTTTAATTGGAAACCAATTACTAGGCCTTATTTCTATGATGGTAATCTAAACGCCAATAGGTATCTTGAATTTTTAAATAACGTGCTACCAACAATGTTCGATGAGTTTCCTCTGCTTTTGCGACAACAATTGTATTTCCAGCAAGATGGAGCTCCAGCTCACAACGCGTTGATAGTAAAAGAATATCCTAACCAAACGTTCAATGAAGGATGGATAGGAACTAACGGCCCGGTAGAATGGCCTGCGAGATCACCGGATCTTACACCGCTAGACTTTTTCTTGTGGGGTCATTTAAAAACAGTGGTGTATGCCGATCCACCTTTAAATGTTATAGACTTAAAGAATAAAATTACAGCTGCATGTGTTAATTTAACTACGCAGCAAATCAAAAAAGCAGCTAACCATGAACTCAGGCGACAATTAGAAGCATGTCTAGAACAGAATGGTGGCAACTTTGAACAATTTATTCGCTAATTATAACTGATTTTGTTTAATTTTTCTAACCATATAATAAAATTGAAAAACTTTCGATGGCATTTTTCTCTAATTTTGTTTTATAAAACACTATAAGAATTTTATACGTATGTATTGAGAAAAAAATAGGCAATGCAAAAGTGCAAAAATATATATACAGTGTGATTTAAAAAAATAAAATTATGTGCGCTTCCGGTCAACCCGGAAGCTTAAAAATTATCTAAACCAAGCACTTAATAGAATATCTGTAAATGAATAAAAAACTATTTAAACACTTTCTTGTGAAACGCAATACAAAAGAGTTATTGAGTGCGTTCGATTATATTGAACGCACTGTGTGTATATATATATATATATATATATATATATATATATATATATATATATATATATATAACTAAAATATAATTTTTTTGAGATTAATGGTTTTGAGTTTATATTACATTGGGCTTTATCTTCATTTTATATTTTAAAACAGGTAATTTTGGGATTTAGATGTCCTGTACTGTTTTTTGCACAATTTTTCACGTTCTCTTGTATTGTAATTATTGATTTCGTTTTGTTTAGTAAAATAGTGAATATTTTTACATACATTAGACATTTAAAAATAAATATGTATGGTAACGTCATAATACCTGTCTTATAAAGAAATTTTTGGTATCTGCTCTATATGGCGAGTTAGATACAATACGAACAGTTATTCATTATAGCGCGAAAATTCGATTACTGTCGCTCGAGTAAAAATAGCATAAGAAATAAGCGAGTGACAAAAGGCAAAACATGTTGTTCAACGCACTTCTGAAGAAACAGAGTTTTGTAAAATAGATATTTTCGCTTAATTTAGTAGCCACTTCATGAGTATGACTTGTCCAATTTAGCTTTACATCTAAATGGATTTTATAGAATCTGGGTTGTTAATATACTCGATCTTTTTAAGTGTAAATATCATTTTTTGGGGTTTCTCTATATTGGTGCATAATTTGTTCTCAGCAAACCATGCAGGCGCCTTTGATTCCATTTTATTAACTTGTTGGAGGACAATTTGAAGACACTCACCCTTCATCATTAGGGTTGTACCATCAGCAAACAGAATTTGATGTACATTTATATTGAGACAATTCGAAAATTTGTTTATATAAATCAAAAAAAGTATTGGTCCCAGAATGCTACCTTGTGGGAGATCTGTTGTTATTGGAAGTTTTTTTGAAAAACTGTTGAAGTTAACTAATTGAAATCTGTTAGAAATGTAAGAATTGATAAGGTTGATGCTGGTTTGGTCAAAATTAGGTGACACAATCAAAGGCTGTACTGAGGTCTAAGAATAGTGTTCTCGAAAACGTATTTGCAAAATTGATTAAATCTATCATCGCTTTAGTGGTGCTCCTGTTTTTATGGAACCCATACTGTTGTTTATTAAACAGTTGGTTTGTTTCAAAATCATTTTCTCCATTTTTAACTAGTGCGGTTTTTAATTGATTTGGGAAGTAGCCTTGTGTTATACATAAGTTGACTACCTATTTAGTGGCAATACTAATGTGGACAAATTTAACTGTCAACATCTTTAGATTTACTAGTTTTAAGTGATTTAACAACGTCTCAAGTGTGGCTACAGCTAACTGGAACAAATTTAAACTCTGCCTCTGCAGGGCACCTTATTACGATATCAGGTTGAGAATTTATTTTAACAGGCAAGTTTTGAACACACTATACGACAATACTATTAGCGATACCTATAAAATATTCTTTAAAGTTGTCAGTGGAGATGCTGCAGTTTCTATTATAAGATACCACTTCTCTGTTTGTATTGTAATTAACTACTTTCCAAATAACTTTCATTCCATTAGTAGAATTAAGAATAAAATTATTACTTGCGTTAATTTTTGATTACCTCAATACACGTATATATTTATATTTGCACTTGTTTCTGGAAACAAGCAAATCGTTCGTTCTGTGTTTTAAATACAAAAGAGTTAAGAACCTTAGTTGCTCTCTCATATGTTTTCATTCAGATGTGAACCATTGAATGCAAGAATCGTAACTTCAACAAAAAATCTTTTTTCTGGAAACACAATAGTGTAAGCATCACAAAATTTGTTTAAACTTGTTGTACTTCATATTTACATTTGTTAATAGCTTAGCAAGAAAAACTCAAGAAAGTCCTCCTAAAATGTTATGAAGAATATTACAGCCGTTTACTGTGATTGATCTTGAACACTATTTTGATCTCACACTTATTGGGACTGGGAGTTAGATTTCTTGACTGTGATGATCAGACATGTCGCAAATTATTACAGAGGCAATACAAACTTGTATGTCCAAATTAATGAAAATATTATCAAGACAACATTCTTGTGTGGTGGGTCTGAATATGGTTTGAATAAACTCATATGAAGACATGAGGTCACATAAGCGACTAGTATAAACAACTACTATAAAACTAAATAAACGTTAATTATGGACAACAGTGAAATATATTCAATTTTATTTTAAAATAGCAAATATTTAAACTTCAAACAGGTAAAGGAAAAGGAAGACACAATCAAATTCTCACAACTGGCAATCTTATGCACAATAACATAATCAACCTGGATAAATTCTAACTGAATTTGAAAAATCTGGAACTGTGGCAGGACCAATAACAAACAAAATACAGCCTCCTACCACACAAAAATTAAAAAAACCGAACATGGTGGTATGTGGGTTTATTTGGTTTGTTCTTAACTACATTAAACTTGTACTTGAATTTACATTTAACAAATACAGATGAGTTACATGTACTGGTTTGAGTGGGTTCTCGTCATCCCAGCAGTTCATTCAGCGCTTGAATCAGTACTGCAGTACTGATTTGGATAATTAAACGACAGCAGTTATTTTAATAATTGTGTACTTTAGTACTTTTTCACTCAAATGGTGAGCTTTTTAACATTTACTCCACCATTATACACATAAAATTTGTTTTAAATATAAAAATTTACTATTCCATGAGAAACCCTTCTCAGAAATATTTCATTAAATTCTGTAATACACCAAATATACCTACTTAAAAACAACAGTAGTAGAAAATATTACAACAGGTATACCAAAAGGACATACAACACACATTAATATTGAATTTATATTAAACAGTACTTACTTCATTTTAGGCAGAGCAGTAGTAGCAAACCTTTTATCTTCACAGTGTTTAAGATCATTCACATCTTTTACTTCATTAAAAGAAACATCCTGTGGTAAATTTTCTGTATTTTCCATGTCTGCATTTGATTGTGAATCAGAATCTGCATCACCAGAAGGTCCAGGGTCAAAATCCATTTCTAAAAAATCCATCTCTGGACTTACATTATCTTGTCTAGTTAACGAAACTTCAGGACTCCGTGCAAGTGGTACGTCTAAACTAAAAAATGAGCTAGGTAAATCTGCAGCATTATCTCCTTTATAAGTATAGATACATCCATCATCTGATATGGAAAGTAGTTCATTTTCTTCACTACTATTACTTTCAGTATCTACTTTAATTAACATACTTAAATCTATATCTTTTGAACTGCAACTTGGTTGATATAAAACTGGTGGTTGGTCTAGAAATCTGTTCACATCAACATGATCATTATCATCAATGTGTGGTGTAATAGTATTTTTAATTCCTAAATTTTCACAATTACCACTATTTGATCTAAAAAGTACAGTCTTATAATCATCCAAATAATTTCCTGATAATCGTGACGATTCTGAATATCCATTAATTCTTAACATGTCGGAGTGTAATTGATATACAGTTTCTGTCGTATTAGTACCATGAATAGGAATTAACATTTCTTCATTATTATTTAGTTTGATAGGCTTTTTAGAAGTACTGCTTTGTTTCAGTGTTCTATTTTTAGGTATTGCTCCTTTACTTGGATGACTACTATTAAGATTAGCATTACTGTCTGAAGAGGTTAGTTCGTTACTTGAAGAAGATTCCTCCACTCTTCCATTGAAAGTAAAACCTTCAGAAGAATTCATAATCGTGACAAAATATCACATTACATATCAAGATATTCGAAGTTTTAACATTAACTTTATAATTGGTCTCAAGGATTTTTTTAATAATAAATGTATTACATTTAAGTTCGTAAACGGTCAAATTAATGGCATTCTAACGATCTGTGCAACATGTAATTTGTATTTGTGTAATGTTTGAAACATTTAATACATATTTGGAATGAAAATTAACGTATCAACACTTGCATAAAAGGTTATTTTTATGTCACAGTTGTTTGTATGGCCTGAAGTTTGGTAGAAAATGTAATCGTTAATGCAACCTTTACACCTCAGTAGATTAAATAGTTGTGGTTAATAGTGCCGTTGTACAATAGTAGAGCCATTGATTAACTAATGGTAGCCCAGGGCTGTTCCCTACTACAACTGTAATAAATTTATTACAATTTGTTATAAATTTATTACGCTATTACCACGCACTTTAATTTTTTTCAGGCTGTACTTTTTAATCGCTTATAAATAAATGCTAATTAAATACAACTTAAAGATTTTATTTCTAAAAATTTCTGGTGTGGAACAACACACGACCTTCCAACCTATAAATAGACATTAAAAGAAATGAAATAATTTTAGTAACTTTTGTTTTAATTATGCAACCTCTTAGTCGCCCTGATTGGTGAAGCGCAGGCATACAGCGTTCTGATTCGTGAACCTGGAGTAGGCCACCCCCCCGGTTTCTGATTGGTCCATAGACTACGCCTAGATACGCCCCATGGTTCCTGATTGGTGGCGGCCATTTTGTGGGCGTGGATTACCGGCCATTTTTGTTTTGTCGGCCATTTTGTTATGACAGCCATTTTAGTAAATAAGTAGAAAAACCGTCAGCATATTCGGATTTACTAGTTTTAATTGATTTAACATCGAATATGGCTACAGCTAACCGGAACAAATTTAAACTCGGCCTCTGCAGGGCACCTTATTACGTTGTCAGGTTGAGAATTTATTTTAACATGCATATTTTGAACAATACTATTAGCGATACCTATAAAATATTCATTAAAGCTGTCAGCAAAGATGCTACAGTGTCTGTCATGAGATACCACTTGCCTGTTTGTGTTGGAATTAACTACTTTCCAAAGGGCGTTCGTTCGATTGGTAGAATTAAGAATAAAATTATTATTTGCGTTAGTTTTTGATTGCCTCAATGCACGTCTATATTTATATTTGTACTTATTTCTGTAAACAAGCGAATCATTCGTTCTGTGTTCTAAATACAAAAGATTTAAGAACCATAGTTACTCTCTCATATGTTTTAATTCGGATGTAAACCACTGAATGCATGAATCGCGACTTCCACAATAACTCTTTTTTTCTGGAATCGCAAGAGAGTAAGCGTCAAAAAAATTTGATGAAAAATATCCTACTTAATATTTACATTTGTTGCAGGCTTATCAAAATAGCCCTTCTAAAATGTTATGCAGAACATTACAGCCGTTCACTGTGATTGGTCTGAACACTTTATATTTGATCTCACATTTATTTCTAGAGACTGGGAATTGGATTTGTTGACCGTGACGATTAGACATGTCACAAATTATTGTAGCGGCAATATAATCGAAATTAATGAACACATTGAGGGACTGAGCGTAGGCTACGCCCCCTGGTTTCTGATTGGTGGTGGTCATTTTTGTTTTGTCGCCCATTTTAATTTGGCGTCCATTTTGTCGACCATTTTTGTAATTGTTATGGAGGGAAGTTTGAAATAGTATTCCAGTAAGTGGGTCCTCATAAGACAGGTATACAACTCCGAAACTTGTTCTCGGGTCTTCGCCCCTATGTTAAGGTCCCCCTTGGCGGGAAAACTAAACATTTGAAATAGTATTCTAATAAGAGGGATCTCAGAGCAGGCCACACCCCTTACTTCCTGCTTGGTTGTGCGCGCGCCTATTGTTCCAGACCTCGCGTTTTGCCAACCATTTTTGTAATTGTTAGGGCGGGAAATTTTAATGGCGGTTATTTCTTGTTTTTAATTATGGGTCATAATTAAAAGTAGTGGATCAAATGAATCAATCAAGCAAATCATTTAACATTATCAGTCAAATCAATCAATCTCAATCAAAGCAATCTCAATCAAGAAGCTGAGTAAACAGTTCTTCATAACCATCAGGTAACGATTCTCCCACTGTATATACGTAACTCCTATGAGCGATCGCTTACTTTGTAGATAAGGCTAACCGACGCTCAGAGTTGGTACTCTCCCTAAACGTGAGGGCACTGGCGTGGGACAACAGTAGATCATCCGCAAATCAATCTCAATCAAATCGATCAAACCAGAACTTGTTCTCAGGTTTTTGCCCCTTGTCGGGCCCCCTTAATGCTTGTGACGTCATCTAGTACTGTTTTTTAAAACTAACGAATGTTTTCTGTAATAGATGTTGACCATGGCTCCATCTAGAAGTGGTAGTATGCTTTAAAAGTACATTTAACTGTTATGGCGGGGAATAGTACGGGGTCCGTGTACTACCTCATAAGTCAATCAATCAAGCCAATCGATCAAATCATCAATCAAGTGTAAGATATTGATTTGAATGCAAGTGTAAGATGTTGGTTTGAAATCAGCTTCTTCCAATCTTATTCGACTTAACACAAAAACAAGATCAAGGTGCAAGTCTAAGATATTGATGTGAAATCAGCCTCAGCCATTCATATTCGATTTAATACAACAACAAAACAAGGTGCAAGTCTAAGGTGTTGATTTGAAACCAGCTTCTGCCAACCTTATCTGACATAGTATGAAGATGTTTTGCTAGAAGTTGATTTCAGATCAGCAGCTTAAAATTGTTTCTATATTACTTGTCAATTTAGAATTGAGCTATAATTAAGTCTGTTTATGAATTTGATTAAGAGAAACAAGATTTAAAATTCAAGTGTAAGATGGTGATTTGAAACTAGCATCAATTCCATCTCGTAAGACAGCTATAGGACTACGTGTTTTATTTTACCCAATGTTCATAATCATCATTACATAAGCATAATAATAATTACATAACACTGTAGATGTACGAATCAAGGTATAACAAATGTGTGTCGGTCGCGTGAAGGTTTACGACAGGTTTAGAGCGAGATTACCAGTGATGTTGATAATCGTATTGAAAGAATGCCTTGATAGGTGGCCACGAACGTGTATAACAGCTGGTTTTTGTTGCTTATAGTCATGGCACATTTACCTTCTGTGTTTCGTTTATAAATTGACAATATAAAGTACTTACGGTTTCCACCAATCATTAATATAAAGTAATTATTTTCTGGATATCGCAGTTATGTAAGCACAATAACAATCTTTCATTGCTCAAATACCTCCAGTGGGTTTTTGGAAAACCCACTAATTATCTGATTACGTGAAAGGCAAACAGATCTTAAAAATACAATTATGATGTTCACGTTCTTTTGTGTGTACGACGTGGGATTTCCCAGTTATGTAACCAACAATAACATCCTTTCACTATTCAAATACCTCTAATGTGTTTGTAAAAACCCGCTAATTATACAAAAGACAAACAAGTCGACTTTCACTTCCAATTTTTATAATACACTTCCCCCCTAACTTCCCCTCCTTACTTCCCGCAGCAATGGATCTAACGATAGGAACAGTTAAGGCAGGTGGAGTTCGACGAAAATGCCACCTGATCAAAAACCTACTTGACAAAGACCACATACAAATATTAGCCATAACAGACAAAGCTGACGCGGCTGACAACCCAAACAGACAAATACTAACGGACAAACTAATCAGCTTACTAATAGTAAGAATAAAGAACATCCACCCCGCGTTTATCGGATATAACCGCTGCTCCATATGCTCAAATAACACAATATTTCGATGACAGCAATAACATCAGATCACCTTCCGTTACTAGTTAAGACATCTCTAGGCCCCCCACTTCCCCCAACACAAACCACTGTCACACGTACAAACTTTTATAATGTCGATGGGAATGCGTTGAAAGAACACATCTTCAATAACCTCCCAGATCCACCCCTTAACACCACAGACAACATAGACAGAGCCGTACAAGAGCTGACTCAATTTATCTCCGACGCAGCCAATGCAGAAATTCCCACAAAAGTAATCTACACCACCCGAGAACCACTCCCCGGATTGTTCTCCTGATTAAAGAACAGCGACGGACATACCGTCGATTTCTGAAAACCAGGGACCCAGTACTAAAAACCGAATACAACCGACCTGTTTCAGACCAGGAGAAAGCCGACCTGTTCGGTCTTCACCTGCAAACCGTTCTCACTACCCCCGACGATCCATCGTTTGACAAGACGGACTTAACCCTCTAATACTTAAGAACCTACCACAAAATGCCATTAGACAGTTACCCCACAAACGACACCGCGTCCTATCCTATTTCCCAACGTAATGGAAGTCCGTCTCAACCGTCATGTTCCCTTTTAAGTTGTATGGGCAAATGTATAGAGACCATCCTGTCCCAAGGGCTAAAAGATCATTTCGAAGTATACGACATCATACCAAACAGCTAGTTCGGCTTCAGACCGAACCGTTCTTGCCAAGACCTCCTCGTAAAACTATATACAGAATCATCCAAATCTTTGAACCACGGTGACTGTTGCCCCGCAGTATTCCGTGGCATTAAACAGGTATTGACAAAGTATGGTACGCAGGACTAATACACAAACTTCGACAGCTAGGCTTCCCGGCCGCATTCGTCCGACTCCTTCTATCATATCTGACAGACAGATGTATGAAGGTACGAGTAAGTTCTTCTACTTCCAGACTTTTCATCCCACCGCCGGCGTTCCGCAAGGATTGTCAATGGCACCTATTTTATATACCACTTATGCCTACGGCATTCCCCAAAGTGTCAACCTGAACATAACTATCGCCCAATTTGCCGACGACACTGCTCTCTGGACGACCAGTAGGGGCAGTGACGGGGCAAATAGACTAATAACGCAACATCTTTCCCACTTCTCTAACTGAGCCAACCGCTGGAGATTAACAATCAACCCAAACAAATCGCAAACAATACTGTTTAGACACCCTAAATTAGCCAACTTCGCTGGACAAAACCTCCGACAACATCAACTTGACCCTACGCGGACAAAGACTACAACTACAAGGCACAATCATATACCTAGGCATCACGTTCTCCCGAACCCAACACTGGTAACCCAATGCTAGCAGCGCTCTCCATAAGATACGCAACTGCGCATCACTATTAAAAATGCTGCGAGAAAACGTCAGTGGTTGTCACCCCAAAACCCTACAACACACGTACAAAACTTACATCTTTATCATTACTCGACCACCGCGCTCCATTGTACGCAACCCTTGAAACCAACCAACTCCAATCCCTCGCCTCCTGCAAAGGACAGTACTACGCATCATGCACAAACTACACCACAGATACCCTAACAAATTAACCATACAACACGCCAACATTCAACCAGAACGGACAGACTAATAGCGCTACAGACCAAATACACAAATCGCAGGGTAAACGGTGACACGATCCCTACCAAACAAATATTACAAATACCATTCTCCTACAAACCCCGACTACCACGAAAGCCCAAAACCAAATTTAAACATCTCCCAGCACTTCTACTACAACTAATAGACAACCTACCAGAGGAGTTCGAGGAGTTCCTCGACAATACCCCCTTACATCCGACGATAATACCAATCCTCAAAAGTGAACGATGACGACCGCCGCAACGAAAACGAACAATTCTACCCATCCAATGATATAACCCATTATACACTAACTTCTCATACCTTAAACATGTAAAATATACATTTTTTTCCCACAAAACAAAAATATCAATATTTTTACCACTTACAATATATAAATAAAACACAACCCAAACACATAAAACCCAGAGCTGAAGAGGGAGAAGATCCCTAAACTGCCCGAAGATGAAGATTCAATATGGAACCAAGAAAGAAACAAACGATTAAAAAAAAAGAGATAAAAACAACATGTTTACTTTAGAATGTCATGCAGAAACTTTGAAACGATATTTCCTATTAAAATGTGTTGTGTCGTTATACAACACCACTTTGCAAAATTTTACCAAGAAATAACATTGGGCAGATTTCGATTTAAATAAAGTTGTCGCAGAACATCCCAGAACTTACAGAAAAATCGAAAATGTGTACTTTGAAGTGCAATGCGAATTATTTCTTTTAGAATATAAAAACACTATAGCACCTGTTGATTTCAAGAACTTCAAAATCAAGGGTCAGGCTTTTCATGTCGAATAGGTTAATCAGACAAGATCAAGATTTAATTTTAACGATGAGGTTTTATGATACGCAGAAATTATTGATCCACAAACAGTTTTTAAAGATTTTGGTCCGGCATTAGTGCAAATTGTTAAGATTTCCCGTTTTATGTAATTGTAATAGCTTTGAACACGGAATGGCGATTATTAAGTAACACGATAGAAGCTATTGAATTGGTGAAACAAACATATATGTTACAGAATCTTGGAAAAGTGTTCTTCAAATAAAAGATGAATCGAACAGTTTCATGTTTTCTAATTTAAACAAATTGTTGGGTTAATGTGACTTCCACATTCTTCTGCTGCTGCAAAAGTCAAAAGTCAATTTATTAAAAATCAAAATACGGAACAGATTGCTAACAAATACCTGCAGTACTTTATTGCATGTTAAAGAAATGCTACGTAATGACATTGCTTTGATCTTAAATCCGAAATGTCATTGTTAAATGCAGTATTCGCCAAAATAAACAGTACCGAAATATGAAGAGCCACGGAATGGCTTGGGCGATGTATGTTTGTTATGTTTGGCTTGTTTGTAATTAACTGCCATAATAATACTACGCTCGTGTTAAAATCGCTCTGAAAATGGTTCTGAGAGCTCAGGAAAAGGAATTTATAGGAGAACATTATTTCCGTTGATACGGAAGTGGACGGGGCAATGGCCCAAGTTTGAAATATGTGTTTGAAAAATATCGGGAGCAATTTAGTAAAGCTGCACCCAGTAAAAGCGTAATGTTAGCAATTACTGCTGCAGTTACTGTTAATCAAGAGCGTTACAAACAGAACATCATCATACCTTTTGTGAGAGATTTAAGAAATTTTTGCCGCGCACGAAGTTTACAGTTGAACAATGGTTTCAACAGGATGGCGTCACAAGCCATACAGCCAGATGTTAGAACTTCTCCGCGAGCATTTTGGAAACAGAAATTTGTCGTGGGACGGACCTCCATTACCCTTCACATTACTTGACTTTACGCCACCTGATGCATACATTGATGAAAGAGTCAGTATTTCGCGCTGATGATGCACCAATGGTTGTTGCAGAACTACGGCAAACAATAATAACTTATTTCCAACAACCGCGTCAACCACTATTTATGAATATGTTCAATGATCTGCAAAATGGATATGAATCTTGTTTACGCCGTAATGGTGCTCATTTTGAACACTATATTAGAAAAATTAATCAAGTTGTTGTTTTCGGTACAGTTTAATTTGGCGAATATAAAAACTTAGCGTCGGTAGATAATTTAAATTTTGAGTCTAAGAATTTGACATTTTAAATTGTGTAATATGGACATATTACAAATTGTAGTAGGGGAAAGGGTTGTACCTTGAAACGGTTTTGCCTTGGGATAGTTGCTCTGGAAATTCTACCACTTTAGCGGTAACTCTAAATTACATGTTACGTTGACAACACTATCCTTTGCTTGCCCACCAACGTAATTCGGTTTCAGTCATTGTTCCGAGCGTCAAGTGACAGATTTATCATTTTCGCGCCTTGAAATTAATATTTTGCGGCAACTTCCAGCTCGTATAGTACTGTCGTAGCATTGTTTAAGCAAGCAGTTTTTGCAATAAAATTTTGTAAAGTAATTTATTTTTTGGTTAGAAAGTTCATTCTGTCAAAAGTGTGCCAGGCTGCACCTTAGGTGGTTGTACCTTGGGACGTGTCCCAAGGTACAATTTCACTATTGTTACAGATGGGCAGAAGTGCCACAGGGAAAAAGAGGACGAAACCAGTACCAGAAATTGTTGAGGCAAACGTTAAGGATGTTATCACAAACAAACGGTCTGTGCGAGAAGTGGGAAGAATGTATGGCTTGCTAGGCACAAAAAAATACAAGTTGTCTGGTCAAACGGATTTCCAATACGAAGCCAACAACTTTCACAAAATTGTTTCAACAGTGTTATCGAAACGTTTATATTATATAATATACAAATACACCATTAAAAATCTCACAAAAGATAAGGATTCAGGATTACTGGCATCTGAGCAGAAGAGTTCGGAGGCGACGAGTTTTTACCCGCTGAAATGACATACAGACCATACCCTGTAGCAGCAGCGGCAGTAGCTGAAATCCAATTGCCAGATGAAAGTGAGGAGACGCAAAATAACATACAACAATCAGCAGAGACACCTTCGACGAGAACCTGGAAGGTGTAGGATGCTCACAGACACGCCAAAGAAACAGAGAATTGAGGAGGAAAAGAGTAAGTGAGGCAAGTTATGCCCAAAAAGAGAAGCTGCTAAGAGAGGTGTAAAGTATTCATCGTCCTCTTTTGATGAAGAATTACCTGGACTTGGCGATAGCTCAGAAGGGAGTCGATTCTCTGTTTTAGTTCTGACGATGAGGATGCCTCCAATTTCTTTGCATCTCCAAAGGCAGTTGGGTTCTAGTTAGATTTCAAATCGAAGGCAAAACTAAGGGAAACGTTTACTGCACTGGATTAGTAGTAGAACAAGACAAAACCGAAGCAGATGTGACCATATAATTTCTCAGGAAACAAAGAACCCATTTTGAATTCCCCAGTGTCGACGACATCAGCAGTGTTAATCTGTGAAATATAGTGAAAGTATTGCCTACTCCAGTAGTACGTCGCGGATTTTATTCCTTTAACATTTCATTCCCACAGATTCTTAATTTGAAATAAATTGTATTCAATATTAATTACGTTTAATATATTTTTATAATAAAAAACATTTGGTTACCACTTCTAGTTCTAGTTCTTTTAACGTAATAAAAACTATGATATTCAAATATTTACCTTGTCCCAAGGTGGGACCAACGCTGCACGAACTGGTTAAACAATTAGTAAGTATATACGCATTAGTGATAGCAAAACGGAGTATTAGCCTATTGTTATAGCCTCTGCTGAGCTAAAAGGTTTTCGTATTTGAACGAAAGATGCTTGTACAATAATTAGAAAAATAAAAAATGTCCTAAGGTACAACCCTTTCCTCTATTATAATAAAATAAGTATTAATAATCTTTGTAAGCAACTAGACATATCCAGCGCGTGTTACTATCGATGTAAATTTTGTCTTATGTATGTAGAACTGATGTAAATTCTAAATATAATGAGATAACAATCAAATTACTTATATAAAATTATACAATTAATAATTTTCAATTACATATTTACTTTTGTACTTATTCGTTCATAACAAAAACTTAATTTAATACTGGTCAATTTGTTTTGGTATGTGTGAATCCTTGCAATACTGTAGGCTCTCATTCCATTAATATAAGTAATTTGATTGTTATCTCATTATATTTAGAATTTACACCAGTTCTACATACATACATAAAGACAAAATTTACATCGATTGGGGCTTGTACTTCAATAGCGCAGTTGGTTAGCGCGGTACTCTAGCAAAGTATAGGTCGTAGATTCAAATCCTACTCGAGGTAAACTTTTTATTTATGTATTTAATAAAATTAATAATAGTTTTAAAGTATTATAGAACTTAAAAAATCAATGATATCTGTAAAGTCGTTCTCAAGTTATGGCGTGACAAGGAAAATAGGCATTCATATATATATATATATATATATATATATATATATATATATATATATATATATTGCGATGGTTAGAAATAAGCATAATAAAGGGGCTAGAGTTTATGGAGCTTAAATTCTATATAGCATGCAAGTTTAAATAAAATTGAAGAAGTATACAGTTCGTTTTGAAAAAAAAAAACAGTATACGAGTATAAAAATATGGTTTTGATACAACAAAACCGGCTTTGTGGGGTATGCACAAGGTTGTTATATTCATAAAAGCAATAAGCTATACCAGTAGCATGTGAGAAAGGTCAACACGATTCATATTAGTGTGTACGTTTAGTTTCGTTTAAGATATATAAGTAATTTCACATTTAAATCAATTTATTTAAGCAATATAAACACGTGACAGATATTGATTACATGAAGTACGATAATTCTAATATGTAGAACATGTATAGTAATAGGTACAATGCATAATCTCTACGAACTATAAAAAAGGGTTATGGCACGAACACAGTATATTGGTTAATCACAGACAAAGTGTTTAAAAAGTGCATAAGAAGTGGTAGTGACTTAGAAAGATAACTAAGAACATGAACAACATTTGTGCAGTGTGATATTTAATATATGTATAATTACAATTGGTATACAAAAATTTACAAAATGTGTTAACAATATGGAAATGTGAAAAGACAAAATTATGAACTATGGAGTACAAATAAAAAGTGATTGTGTTAGAGACATATATAAGAACACATTAGATAAACATTTCAAGTGATATAGACGTTTAAAACGCAAGTTAAAGGTAAATTATATAAAGTTAGGTTAAGTACTATAATTAAGAATTTTACAAATTTATAGTTTTTATAGGATAGGATAAATTAAATTATAAAAGCATATAATAGTAGGTTTCCCTCATTTTCACAAAGAAATTAACAGTAAATATGTAATCTAAACATAAAATTAATAAGTTGGGTTACCTAGCTAAAATTAAGGTATGAAAGTAGAAATTTTGTTAAAACTAGGTAAAATGGGTTGAAATAGGTGTATTCTTATACAGTCTTTTATGTAGAAGTTGAATATGTAATTAGTTTAGTTGTAAAATATAAAATTTGTTAGATATTAGTAAATTTAGGTTTTAGTTTGTAAAAATGTAAATTTTTGAAGCAAAGTATGGCATGTGAGGTGTCTTTTTATGCAAAAAGTTGCCCTGATTTCAAAAATGTATTTAAAAAGCAAATCCGAATTGATTTGAAAAAGTTATGGCATAATTTATGTTTTAGTTAATTTAACATTTTTGTTTAGACCAATCAGATGCTAGGATCTTTTGTATGCAATGTAGAAAAAAAATTCATATCCATAAGAAAAGTATAAAAGGAATTGTTCCTGATTTCTCTCTCTCTCTCTCTCTCTCTCTGCTTTCTGTTGCTTTTGTAATTTTTTGTGACTAACAAGTCATAGTGCTAGTAGTGCTTTTGTTAACATGTGAGTTAAAATTTTCGTTAACATTATCGGATTTGAAACGCGATCAACGTAGAGTTGAGATTTCAGAAACAATTGTTTTAACCTATAACAAAATCTAAAACTAAGGTTACCTATTATAATTGTCGATAATATTGTAATAGTTTCATTTCGAAATCGTGTTTAAACATTGGGTGATGTGCATTTTTTTATGTCCATAAAATCCTTCAGTTATTTTCGATGTGATGTTTATTTTTTTGAAAGTGATGAAGGTTATAAAATAAATTTAACTTCATACCGGCATCTAAAATAAAAGTGCAAGTAAATATAAAATTTTATATAAGCATAAAATACAAGTTAAATCCGAAAAATTATTAAATATTAAACATTTAAATATACAAATAAAATAAAAGTGCTTGCCTGAAAGTATATGAGCATATCACATAAGTACATCGTATTTACCACATGGAAGATTTGTCACAAGTTAATGGATTTGGATGCAGGTATGGAAATTAAGCAGCACCATTTTCAACAGTAAGGCAGTATCATCGATACATGGAAAGAAGTCTACGTCCAATGTTAATATGGAACAATACCAATGTGACCATTTTTTGGAAATTGCAACAACACATTTGAGTTAAATTTTTCTATTATAAACCAACTATTGCATTGATTATTCTTTTGATGTCCTGAATTTATATTTTTTGTTTGATTATGTATAAATGTAAAATGATTATGTAGCAATATCTGAAAAGGCAATGAACAGGTATAATTATAAAAATAATAATTTTACTTTGAAGAAAATCATAAGTGAACTCACTAATTTTAGATCCTTTGGTGAAATTTTTGACAGGCTGCATTTATTTAAGTTAGCAAGGACGCAACGCATGCATAATTTGTACAAATTCCAAGGAAGTCTGTTTCACATTGAAACTATTAATTACAAATTACAATTTAATTACTAACATGAATATTTCCATGTGTAAAATAAAAAAATTTTTTTTATGATTTCACTATTACATTATAATTTAATAACAGTAATTAAAAAGCATTTGATCCCTATCCCCACTTAGTTAAATCAAGTTAATTAATTTAACAAGGCCATTACAATATATATGTATATATATATATATATATATATATATATATATATATATATATATATATATATATATATATATATAACCAATTCATAAAAATGCCAGCTAGCCCAGAAGAATTACTATCGGATTAAAATAATTTTTATCGAATACCACGATTTCCCCACATTATTGAGTGCATTGAGCACAATTTTTAATAACAGCCGTTTAAGAACTAGATTTGTGGCCGGTGAATTTTAATATTTGTTTTAGGTGACAGTGGGTATGCACTAAAATCATATTTATTAACTCCATTTGCCAATCCTCGTACACAAACAAAGCAACTGTATAATGGATCCCATGATCATACAAGAAACTGCATAGAACAGAAGAATAGTGTATTAAAAAGAAGGTATCCTGCATTATGTTATGGACTGCGATGTAAAGTTGACACTGCTTTAACTATGATTGTTGCCACAACTTTTTTTGCATAATACTGCTTTGACAATGCATGAAGACATCTCGCCCTCCTGTAGGTATGAATGCAGAATATATAAAAGTTGTAAAAGTATAACCAAATTTCCACCAAACGTGATTTTTAAATTTCTACTTCTGCCTTTAGTTATAATGTGTTTGTTATCACAAGATAGGAATGGAAAGTAAAGTAGTAATAGGCACAAGCACAATAATATACCTGCACACAGTATGCTCTTGCACATCTAGTACGTAGGTGTATTGTGATACTAGGTACATAAAAATTATATAAACAATTTAATTGTCATTTTTTTGTTTTGACAGCAGCTCATTCTGAAGGAGTTGAATCTCTAATTTAAGTTTTTTTCTAATTAATGCTTTTGGATCTTGTGCATGGGCAAGCTCAATATCAAGAAGTTCGGTTCACGAACTTTTTATCACTATTCATGATTAATAATAATAATTTATTTGGTTATAATGTTCACAGAACAATTAGAAACATAGGTTAGAAATGTCATGCCGAAGGTAAACAAACAAATATTTGCCGGGGTTTTGGGGTGTTGCCAAGTCGATTTTCGGCTTAGCCGAACAAAAGTCAAAACTTTGTATATTAATGTCCCAAGGGATTAAAGGTTATTTTTAATTCCTAGAGACTAACAGTGATACTTCAGTCCATAAAAACAGGAACTAAAACAATATAGTATATTAGTATTTAATGTGGGAATGACAAAAACACATGGCTGCTACATGAAGCTGGTATTGAAGGTTCATGTAACGTCATGAAACGATGAAACGCTCAAATGTTACGGCATGGGAACTTGCGGTGGTGAGAGAAGTGTGGGCATACCTGAAGCCAGTGACGCGCCAACTTTGTCGAGCGCGTCGTGCAAAAACAAAAAGTACGCCTCTATCCCATTTACATCAAATTCCTTTCGATCTCTACCACTTACTATAACCTCAAGTTTTATACAAAACTCAAACTGTTCCGATTCAGAGCGACTGTTAAATTTTGAAATATTCCATAAAAATTTGAAAATTGCCCCATGGGCAGATAACAGTTCGAATCTATCGTTATAATTCATCCATTGCTTTGCTGACGATAGCACTCTTCACTGTAGTTCATCTCAGTCTACTCATAGTGATAATCCACCTTCTATGTCAAATCTAGAAATTAAAGCTGAAATGGCAAATTCAATCAACAAAGACATTCAACGTATTCTCGAATGAGGAAGCAATAATCTAGTTAAATTTAATGCTAACAAAACTCAGTGTTGCCTTATGTCCGCAAAAAAAAGATCGATCATTTCCTGTTGTAAGTATGAATGGCTCAGTTCTTAAGTTTTCAGACTCTATTACTCTGTTGGGTATGACTGTATCTTCAAATCTCTCATGGGTTGACCATCTTCTGTCAGCTACCAAAACAGCTGCTCGTAAAATAGGCTTTTTGTACAGATCTAAGCAGTACTTTACCTCTCGACAACTCCTTCTGCTGTATAAGGCCCAAATTCGGCCTCATCTGGAATATAATTCTCACCTTTGGGTTAGTGCTCCCCAATACGCTCTCGATATCGTTGATCGTATTCAAAAGAGAGCGATTAGGCTTATAAATGACCCGTCCTTAACTTCTCACATACAGTCCCTTGAGCATAGAAGGATGGTTTCAGTTCTTTCTTTGTATTATCGTTATTACAACGGCTATTGTGCTGGTGAATTACATTCTTTGATACCATCTCCGGCTATTTTTGCGAGAAACACTCGGTTCGCTCATTCACATCATCAGTATGCAGTACAAATCTCCACATGTCGCACCAAACGGGCGCAATCCACATTTTTCTACACGGCTTCTAAACTCTGGAATGATCTCCCTAGTTCCTGTTTTCCTCTCACTTATGATATGAGAAAATTTAAGGTAGCTGTTCATAGGCATCTATTGGCAATTCATTATCCCTCTATCCATCCTCCTAAGTGTTCCTGAGTGCTTTAGCACGATAGGCCTTATTTAGCCTGTTCAGGTCCACAATCATAAAAAAATAAAAAAAAAATAAGATGTTGTAGTAACATCTATCAAATTAAAAAAACAACGTACTTTAAATTTTAATTCTTCATTTTTCTTATTAACTAAATTGTAACTTTTCGAGGTCTTAAAACGCCTTCATCTTCAAATTTTGGACCGATATCTAAAAAAATCGCGACTTTCCTACCTTCTAATAAATCATTAAAACTGTTATCTGAAGGACGTTTTTTAAAAAATGAATTAAAATTTTTAGTAATAGTACAATTAACATTTATGTAAATCCATTACCTAAGGAATAATTTTTTTTGCCAAACTGCTAGATCGCTGGTGGTGAAGCGGTAGGAGTCGTCTTCCACGCTTTTGGTGTGGGTGCGAGTCCCGGCTCGCGCACTCTTCTTTATCTTAGGTTACAGTAGTTTTGTTTATCTAACATACTTTTGTTAGGTTATTGTAGTGTTGTTTATCTTATCTAATTATGTTAGGTTACAGTAGTTTTGTTTTTCTTATCTAAAATAGATGACGTCACATATCGGGACCATCCTCATCCTATGTTCCTTTGTTTACCGTCTCCTGAGTTTACTCCCACTAGTTAAAAAATGAACTATAGTACACTTCTTTATATAAGGTGTTTGTAAATAAGTGCGAAAGATTTTACAGGTTATTTTGTGAAAAAAAGTTCCTATAAATGTACGTCGAAATATGCTTAGCTTCCGAGATACATAGTGTTTAAATTTTAAATTTTTATTTATTTTTACTGTTTCAGAGTTTTAAAGATATTGACTCGAAATTTGCAAAACGCTGTGGAAGGATAAATATGCATTTTTGAGGGTGATCCGAATGCTTCTACTTGCACCAGTGGCGTTAGTGCGAGTATGCGACAACTTTTTTTTTAATAAAAAAGAATGGTGCACCACTGACTTTTCCCTGTTTTGATATTTTTGTAGAAATCCGCCATCAATTCTGAATTAAATTGGTCTCTCGAATTTTTTTCATAGGACGCATCGGTTTTGAGCAAAAAAAGAACAGTTTTAATGCATTTTCTATTGATACATTATCTAGTAGGTTGCAGTCAATATTTTTAAATAAAATACAACGATCTCGTCAAAATGTCAAATTAACATTTTTTCATTATTAGTTTGCTACAAAATTATTGCCAATAAGTGAATAATTTTCGTGCCTTCACAAAAAATGGGAAATTTTACAAAAGCGGAAATGCAGATATGCATTTTGCCTATGGTCGAAGTAATGGAAATGGTCTGCAAGCTCGACGACTGTATGTTGAGTTGTATCCAGAACGTAGGATACGTCACCACACAATATTTGTTCGCCTCATTGACAGTCGTATTCGCTGAAATATTCCTACTGTATTTTTATTGTCTCAAAGCCGGCTGTAATTCGATTCCTAAGGTCTACAGCATTTTCGACGGGATTGTAGTAAACTAATGACCTAAGAAAACCCCAAACGCAGAAATATAAGAGATTTAATTCAGGAGAGCGAGCTGGGCAATGTTACGTACCTCCCTGCCTAACCAACGATTTGGATATACTGTGTCTAAGTGACGATATACATTAATGCTAAAATGGACTGGGGCATAAACCATACATTTTGTCTGAGGTGAAGAGGAATTTCTTCAAGAAGTGCAGGTAACTCTTCCTGTAGGAAGTGATGATAAGATTCGCCATTTAATCGTAATCGGAGGAAATATAGACCAATCAAATGATGATCAAGTACTCCAAGCCACACGTTTACTGAAAATGAGCTTGAAAGGTTCCATTTCATCAGTACATAAGTGGTTGTTATGAAGATTTCGTATAGGATCTTTATAAAGCTTACCTCGTCAGTAAACAAAACGTCATTTAAAAAATTAGGATTTTGAGCGGTTATATTGAGAATCCATTGGCAAAGAACTAGACGCGGTAAGAAGTCTCGAGGTAGTAGCGCTTGTATACGTAGAATATAAAACGGGTACAATTGCTGCTCTTTTAGAATTTTAAATACAGTGATGTTGTTTACATTCAAGATGTCTTTCGAGTACTTGTTTCAGGCGACTCCGAAACTATATCGAAAACTGCTTCTTCTAGTTGCGCAGTTCGTACTTCTCGAGGGCGTCCATAGTCATAGTCAGCAGTTCGTTTCATAGATGTACCATTTTCGCGCAACCGTTGATGAAGGTGAGCAAATATTATGTGATGACTTATCCTACGTTCTGGATACAACTTAGCATACAGTCGTCGAGCTTGCAGCCCATTTCCATTACTTCGACCATAGGCAAAATTCATATCTGCCATTTCTGCATTTGTAAAATTTTCCATTTTTTTTTTGAAGACACGAAAATTATTTACTGATTTTGTAGCAAACTAATAATGAAAAAATGCTAATTTGGCATTTTGATGAGATGGTTGTATATTATTTAAAAATATTGACCGCAATCTAAACTAGATAAAGTAGCAATAGAAATTAAAAATACACAATTTGCAATAAAAAATGTTTTATTTTTTTGCTCAAAAACTGTGCGTCCTGAGAAAAAAAATTCAAGAGCAATTTAATTTAGAATTAATGGCGGATTTCTATAAAAATATCAAAACGGAAAAAAGTCAGTGACGCATTGTTCATTTTTATAAAAAGAAAGCTGCGGCATTCTCGCACGAACGCTACTGGTGCATGTAGAAATATTCGGATCACCCCCAAAAATGCACATTTATCCCTCCAAAGCGTTTTGCAAATTTTGAGTCAATATCTTTAAAACTTTTTGAAATAATTAATAAAAATAAATAAAAAATTAAAATTTAAACACTCTGTACCTCCTACATTTATAGGAACTTTTTTTCACAAAATAAATTCGATAATCACCCCCTAAAATCTTTCTCACTTATTTACAAACACCCTGTATAAACAAGGCTAGTGCACTATTTTAACTTTTCAATACGTAAACGGTATGTAACTACTTACAATAGTGATTTCACATTTTAATGCTGGTTGTTGTGTAAACCCTGCATTAGTAAATAGTAGGTCATATGTCTCATACTGTGTAAAAGTTAACTACATGAGAACATATAACCTTTTGGAATATTTTCTTAAACAATTATAACGATTAGCGGATTATTTAATTGTTACATTTGATACCGTTTTACTATTTTTAAAACGTACGGTTTACATCAATTATGTCTACTGATAGACGTAACGTTGAGGTCATATCTCGTCAAGCTTCAAAGCTGAAACTAATTGATATTTCAGATATTGTTGAGTTAGATTCAAATAGTGATGAAGAACCTCAAAAACCGGTGCCAGAAAAACGAATTGCTAAAAAGTCAACTGCAATGGTTATAGATTTAAAACAAAATTCGGCGGTAACGCGTCGACAAGTGGCTTTAGCGAATAAAGAAAAACTTGAACAAGATAGATTTTTAGAAAATTTTGATCCTGAATGTAGTGCTAGAGAAAGAAGAAAATTAACAAGAAAAGTGAATGCAATTGCACCAGTTCGTCGTGTACCAGGTGCGTTGTACGATGAAACAGGTATTCATATTGCAACTGGTATTGATCTTTGTGACTGTTTACAAAAAACGTGTCCCGGTTGTCATTTTGTGTGTCCTAAGTGTAAATCATTAAAGTGTGGTCCTGACTGTAGGTGTAATCGTAAATATGTGTATGATCAAATAGAATATCATGGTTGTGATCTGATTGTGAAAAATCCTCTATCAAAATAATTTTATTAATTGTAATGTTTATTTAAGCATACATACTATGTACATTATATTTATAACTTTGTAATTTAATAATGTATGTTTATAAAGTGAGTATTAGAAGAATTTTGTAAAATGTTTTAATTTAAAACTGTGAACTTTGAAGTGATATGGCTTCTACAAATTAAAAATACACCATGTACCTTAAATTTATACTCATTTAATATTGAGTTTGCAGATCAATAAAGTATTTATTTCATGTATCAACTAAGTTAAAATTCTACAAACTGTACCATTTAAAATAAAAAATGCTTCCTTTAATAATCATACTTTTTGTATGCCTAATTCCTTTCAGCCTTTTTAATTTACTTTGGTATTTATTTAAAAAATATTTGTAAAGAATCTACCTTCATTCATAGTAAGTGAATTATGAATTATTACGAAGGTTTATTAGTGGTTCATTACCATAGGACCAGGGTCACATCAATTTCACTTGATGAAATTTGATTATAAGGTATTCATTTTAGATAATGCAAAGAAAAATGAAACATTATTATTATTTGTTCATGTTATTTACAAACGTCAATATAATAATTATTCATATTTACATTTCATATAATCATCAACCTTGTAAAATGTGTTCTGAAGTAAATATCTTTTTATGGATAATTTATACTGTAGTAAATTAGGACCATTTTGGGATTTTTAATTCGATAGAATTTTTTATGTAGGTTTTCACTCTCCCTTGTGTTGTACTCATGCATTTCTTTTTGTTGAGTGTATAAATGAATGTTCTTCTTTACATACATTAGACATTCGTAAATAAACTTTCCAGATAATGTCATTATATCCAACTCGATAAATGCTTGTTTGTAGTCATTGTTATACGAATAATTCCCCATAATTCGTATTACTCTTCTTTGTAACGCAATTCGTTTGCTACCAGATGACTATCCCCACAAACGGATGGCATACGACATGATCGAGTGATACATTGCAAAGCATGTCGTCCTCAGGACGTCTGATGAAATTGAATTTTGTAAGTTGCATAAAACATAAATATTTCTACTCAACCTCAAAGCTAACTTATTAGTATGTGCACTCCAATTTAATTTAGAATCTAAGTAGGTATACCCCTAGAAACTTGATTCATTCGGGATTTCTGAAATTTTGGTCTTTTTGAGCAAGTCATTTCTTGAGTTTTTTTCGGTATTTACGCATAGCTTATTTGCTGCTAACCAATCAGTGGCTTTTAAGTATGGCATCGCATTCGAGCACAGCAGACAGCAATGGTTTACTTTTCATCAATAGTGTAGCATCGTCCGCATATACAATTTGACGTAAGCAATTTGCAAAGTTATTAATATTGATTAGAAATAAAATCGGCCCTAAAATGCTTCCCTGCGGCACACCAATTCTGTTGGGTAGTTTTGTTGACATTCCGTTACAGTTTACTAGGTTAAATAGATATACTATCCGATTTAAAGTTATATGCTTTTAATTTGTTTATTAAAATTTCGTGGCTCACAATCAAACGTCTTTGATAGGTCAAGAAACAGCGATATTGGAGTTTCATTGTTTTCAAAACGGGTTAGAATGTATTCTGTTAACTCTAAAATCGCATCAGTTATGCTTCTATTTTTGCGGAATCCAAATTGTTGCGTATTAAACAGTTGATTATTTTCAAAATAGTTTCGAATATTTTTGAAAAAATAGGAAGTATGATATAGGCCTGTAGTTGTTTAGACAATTCTTCTTTCCGTTTTTAAGAACGGGTACCACTGACGCGATTTTTAGTTTATCAGGAAACCTTCGCTATACACAAATTTGTAAGCTTTGTGATTGGCGATATTAAAACAGACATATATTTTTTTAAAGCATATGTGCAAATACCAAAAATGTCTAGTTTTGGTAGACCTTAATGAATTTACAATGTCGTGCACCTGTGCACAACTAACTGGGATAAACTGAAACTCTATCCACAGTTGTCAATTTCTTCAACTTTACTAATTGTTATATACTTTATTTTATTTTGCCACCATAATGCTCTTTATACGCCTCCAAATGCGGGCGTAATGTGGTCTTTATAGCACGGAAATGTCATTGATGCTAAGCAGCATGATTGACAGCAAACACATGACATGATATATAATATAATAGCAATATCACAGTATGTTAGTAACAACAAATTAGCCTACTGTCGACTTTATTTCACTGCATTTGCATTTAAAAACTTGCCGAAAATACTGAATCTTTTTAATATTTTGTTCCAGTTTCATGGTGCAAAGTAAAATAAAACATTGTATGTACCACGGCATAATCAGATTATGGCTCTCAGGAATATAAAGCCCTCCGCTTCGCGTCGGGCTTTTAACATTCCCTCGAGCCATAATCTTCTGATTATGCCCTTAATACATAAATATCTATTATTTTATTTTGCCACTATAATGTTCCTTATTTTATTTTGCCACCATAATGTTCTTTATACGCCTCCAAATGCGGGCGTAATGTGGTCTTTATAGCACGGAAATGTCATTGATGCTAAGCAGCATGATTGACAGCAAACACATGACATGATATATAATAGCAATATCACAGTATCTTAGTAACAACAAATTAGCCTACTGTCGATTTTTTTCACTGCATTTGCATTTAAAAACTTGCCGAAAATACTGAACCTTTTTAATATTTTGTTCCAGTTTTATGGTGCAAAATAAAATAAAACATTGTATGTACCACGGGCATAATTGTAGATTATGGCTCTCAGGAATATAAAAGCCCTCCGCTTCGCGTCGGGCTTTTAATATTCCCTCGAGCCATAATCTTCTGATTATGTCCTTAATACATAAATACCTATTATACGCCTCCAAATGCGGGCGTAATGTGGTCTTTATAGCACGGAAATGTCATTGATGCTAAGCAGCATGATTGACAGCAAACACATGACATGATGTATAATAGCAATATCACAGTATCTTAGTAACAACAAATTAGCCTACTGTTGACTTTATTTCACTGCATTTGCATTTAAAAACTTGCCGAAAATACTGAATCTTTTTAATATTTTGTTCCAGTTTCATGGTGCAAAATAAAATAAAACATTGTATGTACCACGCGCATAATTGTAGATTATGGCTCACAGGAATATAAAAGCCCTCCGCTTCGCGTCGGGCTTTTAATATTCCCTTGAGCCATAATCTTCTGATTATGCCCTTAATACATAAATATCTATTATACGCCTCGAAATGCGGGCGTAATGTGGTCTTTATAGCACGGAAATGTCATTGATGCTGAGCAGCATGATTGACAGCAAACACATGACATGATATATAATAGCAATATCACAGTATCTTAGTAACAACAAATTAGCCTACTGTCGACTTTATTTCACTGCATTTGCATTTAAAAACTTGCCGAAAATACTGAATCTTTTTAATATTTTGTTCCAGTTTCATGGTGCAAAATAAAATAAAACATTGTATGTACCATGGGCATAATTGTAGATTATGGCTCTCAGGAATATAAAAGCCCTCCGCTTCGCGTCAGGCTTTTAACATTCCCTCGAGCCATAATCTTCTGATTATGCCCTTAAGACATAAATATCTATTATGATATTGTGGGCAATACTAATAAAGTATTCATTGAACTCATTAGGCAAAATACTACAGCTAGTATATTTGGACTAATAGTTTTCCCGTTTGTGTTTGAGTTGACTACTTTCCATAAAGCTTTATTTTGATTACTAGAGCTAGCAATAAAATTATCGGTTTCACGAATTTTTGCTTGATTTAATGCGTATCTGTATTTGTTTCTGTAGTAATTTCTCTTAGCAAGGAGTGCATGAGTTTGATACTTTGCACTATAGTCATTTAAGAATGTGAGGGTTTCTCGCATTCGTTTGAATTCCGGAGTAAACCATTTGATTCCTCCATCACGTACCTATTCTAGTGCTCATTTTTATTTCAAGATAAGTAGTTTTTATGCATCGAGAAATATTTAAAAAAACATTATACGTGGTATCTACGTCTGCAAGGGTATTGTCAATAAAGTCCCAGGAGATTTCTTGCACAATACCTACTGTATAAAATGCAAGAACCCCTTACGGTAATAGGAAGGCTAAATTTAACTGACTGTTGATTATAAGAATATGTTAGTAATCCGACATATTATTAGTGACTATGGACGCAGTGTAACCATGCATAGCAAAATTAAGAAAAATATTATCCAAACAATTTTTTTGTCTGGTAGGGGTGAATATAGTTTGCAGGAATCCGTATAACATGCAGTCACACAGTTTGACAGTGTTAGTTTCATTTGTACAAAATTTAACGTTCCAATCCCCAGCAATTATAGCTTTCTTATTATCTAAACTACTTAACAAATTTTCTAATGTCTCTAAAAATGTAACAAAATCTCCATTTGGTGGTCTATACACAATAACAACAACCACAACATCATACCTTAAAACATGCACAGGAGCCAGTTCGAAATGATTTTCTACTGAAAGAGCGTTTATGTCACTTAACATTTTACAATCGTTTATATATTTTTTTTAATATTAGGACACCACCATGCTTGGTAGTAGACCTGCTATAAGATGATGCTACGGTCCATTGTCCACACTTCCTATTCCTTATTCCTATTCTAGACCTATTCCTTTGATTTGTTATATCTGTCGAATCTAAAAATATAGCGGCTTACCTTAACGTGTTCTGGCCAATTGTCTGGTTCCAGGAGAACTTTAGGTTTTTTATATTAGTACACACCTTGAAGCACGAAGTTTTACCTTTTGTTTCTAGCTTAACACGTTCTGTATTATCGTCATTTGTTATTTTTTTTTACATGTTCTAGCATATCAACGTCACTTACCAGAGGTGAGATACGACCTACAAAAGTGCATGCTTTTTTCGGTGCAGCAGCTATCTTAAAATTTTGAGTAGTATTATGAAAAGGTAAACTTTCACCATTGTTACACATAATAAAATACTTATCTTTTTTGGGTTTTTTAAAGGTGTATGTTAAATTATACAATCTAAACGTTTCGATAACACTTACAGTTATCTTCGTCAGTAGTAATATTATCTATTAAAATTGTTAAAGACGTTGAAACAACTTTAATAGATAATATTACTACTGACGAAGATAACTGTAATTGTTATCGAAACTTTTAGATTGTATAATTTAACATACCCCATTAAAACACCCAAAAAAATAAGTATTTTATTTTGAGTAGGTAGTATTAGTTTCTGTGATATGTTTTGATACGCGTTTGGTAGTCTCGGTGTTTATTTCTGTGCTACTTACAGTAGTTAATCCTTGTTTTTTGGTTTCTACGTTTTAACTAATCTTTTGTTAGCTACCGCGTTAGCATACATTGTTGGAATTGTTGAGCTTATATTGCTATGTACATTTATTGCATTCTGTATTTGCTTGAGATCAGTATCGGGGTTGTCGGCTACAATTGCTTTTACGATAAGTTGTTGATTATTATGTGATTGACCTTTACTGTCAACGTATAATATCGTTTCGCTTAAGGAATTTGTTATTGCATCTTTTGATATTACGCTTGCACTTATGCCATCGTTTACGTCAGATACTTGATCAATTTGCAATTTCAAGGATGCGTTACAATCTTTAAGTAAACTTATTTTGGATTTTAGTTCTGATATCAATTCATCTTTGGTATTTAGTAGATCACTTTTTGATTTGATTACCTCCTCTTTCGTGAACAATAGCTTAATAAGAACAGAATTAAGGAAACTATTATTTAATTCATTAGAATTACCACCACTTTCGTCATCTTTTATAAGATTTCTTTTACTAGCGCAACTCGTATGGAAAAACATTTCAGAGTTTATACATTTTACACGTCTATGAACCGCCGATTTTAAACAAACATTGCACTTGACAGCCAAAGCGTCTTCTTCGCTCGTCGCCATTCGCAAATATTGTAGTTATTTATTAGAATGTATGCACCCTGAAAATTTAGTATTTTTATAACATTAAAAAAATTGTTCTGTTGTAATACGTAGTTGAGTCCGGCCATTGTTCGTTTATAGACCCAAAAACTACCGCTTGGTGACGATAGAGTCAACAACTTGTAAGAAAAAAAAATTGATTTTGAAGTACATGACACGTAAATAAGAGTACTACTTTAACTTAATCTGTAAATACCATGAAAACAATGTCATCATTAAAAGTGCTTTTTATATCATTTGTAGGCCCTTAACAGAATTTGGCATGGCAGCAATACCCAAAATCAGTTTAGGAGGGGTAAGAGTTAAATACAATATAGGTACTTATGAGGACACCTTATATCTACTTTCTAGTTCATTTTTGCACGAATTAGCCAAATAAAATTTGCACTTAAGCAGTGGTTAGGATTGAGTACCTAACTGTTGAGCACAGAGCAAATCGATGACCACCATAAATAAAGTGGCATAAAACCTTCAATTGGTTGGTTAAAAAAATCGCTAAATTTATTGTCTCACTTACCAGCCCCAACTAGCAAAGATACGTTGCGACGTTTAGACGTTTATTTGTCGTAATTATTCACCATACATGTAGGTACGTATATTTGACGTAACTTTGCAAGATTATATTGAAGAAATAAATCTGAGGGCTAACCCTTTAATGCGCAAAATTATTTACTTAAGCAATTGACTTCGTATTCAAGTTATCTGGAATAGCTTTAGAAAACATAGTCAGTGACTGTGTTTATCTCGGGACCTCCACCGGATCGAAAAAACATCCGTTCGTAGAAGGTCAAACCTTGTTTCAAGCTGTAGCATTTTTGCCGCGAAACAATGTAAGGGACTAGTCAATCTTCGTTTCAAGCGGTTACTACTGAAAAGAGATGAACGTAACGGTAAACGAAGATGGCAATCGTTTTTCACAGAAGCGGTAAACAGAGGAACATAGGAAAACATACGATGTGGTGCTGATGGCAAATTGCGCATGTGTTATCTACATAAATAGGAATTTTTATGCATGGTTTAAATATCATTGCTAAAGTGCTGGTGGTATAGTGGAGGGAGTCGTCTTCCATGCTGTTGGTACGGGTTCAAATCCCGGCCCATGCAATTTTTTTTAGGTTACAGTAGTTTTGTTTATCTAATCTAATTATGTTAGATTACAGTAATTTTGTTTATCTTATCTAAAATAGATACCATGGCAGAGCTTTTGGGAATTGTGCTGAAGCTGTTCGTTTATATTCCCAGGCATTTCGAAATCGGCGGATACCGAATGAAAAGACGTTTGCCAACATTGACCGGCGTCTTCGTGAAAGTGGCACATATTATCAATTTATAAAAATTCTATTCATATCGGGTTCTCACAGGTTGTTTGAAGCCACCAAAAATTGACAGTGGTAGGAGCGAACTGCAAGAACACCAGTCTTAGAACAAAGAGTGTTGGATACAATTGACGCTGATCCCACAACAAGCTCTCGTCAATTGGCAAGAGAAAGTAATTCAAATCAGTTCACGATATGTAGAATTATTAAAACGGAACTCTTGACCATTAGTGATTTTCAAGCAAGAGTGAACTTTTCACGTTGGTTTCTAGAAAAATTCAATAATGACGGAAATTACCCATCGATTATCTTATTCACTAATGAGGCAGGTTTCGCCAGAAACGGAACTTTTAACTTCCATAACAATCATTACTACGATTATCAAAATCCACGCGTTTTCATTGAAACCAATCATGAACAGAAATTCAATGTGAATGTATGGGCTGGTATTATTGGCAATAATCGAATTGGTCCATTCCTTTTGCCACAACGTTTAAATGGTAATTCATATACCAATTTTTTGGATAATGATTTACACGAGTTACTAGAAGATGTCCATCTGGCTGTTAGGGGTCGGAGGTGTTTCATGCACGATGGTGCGCCTCCTCATTTTGCACACACTGCTAGGCGGTCATTCAATAGAACTTTTAATGCAAACTAGATTGGACGTGGAGGACCGGTTCCTTGGCCTGCACGTTCACCGAGTTTAAACCCTATGGATTTTTTTTCTGGGGTCGTTTAAAAGACATGGTGTATTCGGTGCCAATTACAAACATCCAACATCTTCAGCAACGAATTTTTGATTGCTCTAATTTAATAAGAGATGATCCGCAATTATTTTTTAATCTACGTCAGTCAATCATGAAAAGAATTCGTGAATGCATAGCAGTCAACGGTGAACAATTCGAACATTTAATCAACTAATTTGTTTGTTAATACTTTGTTTAACTTAACTTAACTTAACTCTTTGACCACTTACTAAATTTTGGTGAGGTAGTATTTAATTGAGCGTGATTGATGAAATTGCAAATAACTCGTAAACCGTTCACTTTATCACCTTCAACCAAGAGGACCAAGTTTGCAGAAAATTGAATAACGGACCCAAAAAAGTCCTGAAAAATCACACACAAACAAGTTGGTATAGAAAGTATACGGGAACAATGTGAAAACTAATACTTCCGGTCCATTCATAGACAATCCAATTAAACCAGAAAAATCTTCGTCAACAAAGAAATAATTTTTATTGGGGATAGTATTTTGAAATTCCTAAAGGTTTTCGAGTTATTTACGAAAAACGATATTCAAAATTCAACTTTGAGGGCCTGTCACTTTGTAGCCATACATTTTAGAGAAAAATTTTATCTGACTTTTCGTCTTCAATTTATGTGTAGAGCATACACTTGAAGCAGGGGTACGTTTTTTTGGTTATATTCCTGTACCCTCTTGTCATGTTCCTGTACGCTGTTCGTCAGAAGTTCCACTACGTTCTCTCTTTAATGATGACTTTGACAGATCTCTCTCGTAGTATTTGTTCTGGTCACAGTGCATCATTGTCGTAATCGTCAGAATCCTGAATATAGACAGGATCCATAACAACTTCAGTATTGAGCTATTTGTTATCATCATACGACGTACATAATTGCCACCAACAGCGGAAATGTAAAATTAAAAAAAGCCCCAACACAAAAAACCATCTAAAAAGTAAAACAAAATCCCTTCATCAACTAGAAAAGGGCAAATGATCTTCAACGACTGAACATAATTTCTTGAATTATAGCTAAGAACACTCTCCATCAATTCACTTTCAAACAAAAAAACTAAATCAAAATCCTCCATTTGGCAGCTACAGACAAATAATACGTTAAACATATAACACTCCTCTGTTTGCGTCAAGTGTTAATAAATGCATGAAATGTCACTGAAGTCATTACCATCATCGTCGGTGTCGTTTACAACAAAAGTTACAGTGTTGTCTTTGTCGTCCTCCTCACAGGCGGTGATGACTTTAGCGGTGGTTAAGTCCAGAAGTATCAACTCAAAGCGGTAAGAGTCAACACTATGGTTGCCATGCTGTCATCGTCATCACTAGTTTGGATACTCATATCCCTATAAGAAGACGAAATGATAAGTACTTCGGACGGCCAAGAGGAAACAGGGATAACCTGACATGTTGGAGTGAGTGGGGTGAAAGGAATTGGATTATAAGAAAAGAAGGGTGGAATCAAACAACAATTCAAGAAAATGGTATTACTTGAAGGAGATGACAATTTGTACTATTGTCAATGTGATATGTATGTAAGTGTTTTCCACAATAAAAGCAACGGTTTTCATGCATTTTGGAAGACATTTCTCAAGGTCTAAGTTCTTTTTTGTATTTTTTAATTTTATATAGTTTCGTTTGTATATTTGGATTAATAATGTTCTTTGGATCTAGATTGAATAAATCAAGTTGATGGGGTGAACTACCTATTATCTGCAAGGAAAGGTAAGAAAGCGTTTTTTTTTTAATTTTAGGTATGTTATGACACGAGTGACGTATGATCCGCTAGTTACAGCGGGTGGTAGAAATAACACCATACTTCACATACTGATATTGCCTTAAAATGACACACGTCCTAAGAGTGTTGCTAGAAGAAAGATCTCAGATTCCGCACAAGATGTAATCCACCACCAACAAGGAGGTGCTGAAGGTGACTTGGAACAGTATTTAACCTTGTGCAGAGAGAGAGGAATAGGTAACCTTGTTGCGTTGAAGTAGTACGACCTCCTTATTAGTTACCGTTGAGCAACCAAGGTGATTTCACAACAGCAAGCATTATAATCTGGATATGCCTCTCGAAATTCCGCCACGGATTAAATACACCCAAACCCCATTTTCATCTTTAGTTTCATTACGGAAATTGACCTGTAGAAGCATTTTATTCGTTTCAAGAGTAAAAGGCATGTCGCAGAATATTACAAACTACAACAGTAAAACATGAATTTATATATACATATATAAATTATAAAACGGTCTTTTATCTTCTAATCAATTTTTTGTCGAGCTTCCGGAAAATATATTGGCTTCGTCAGGACCTACGAGCAACTTAATAATAGGCAAAACAAATATAAACTACATAAACTAAAGCACTTACAGAAATTAATTATAGATTTTAAAAGTCTAACAGTGTTGACATAATAACAGGTAACTATAATATATGTAACATGAATTTTAAAACCACAAACACAAACATTCCAACACACACAATTTAACAAACATACATTTATGTAAGTAAATGTGCTATCTAATATTATTTCTAACTCTATTCTTATAATAATTTAAAATATTACTATAAATGATATTCACACCATCAACTTCCGTGTTTTTATTAATCGCTGAATCCTCTACATGTTTCAATCGTTTCTAAAATAAGTCTTTTGTTTAATAACTTTCCATTCCTTAGAATTTTGGGATTTTTAAAATATTACAATATTGAATTAAATGATTACTAAACAGTATAGTTTATTTAACACTTTTTCAGAATATGAATTTTCTTCAACGAATGTTGATGGTTGGAATATGATTTATAGTAATATTTTAAATTATTAGAATAGAGTAAGAAATAATATTAGATAATACATTTATTTGCATGAATGTATATTTGTTAGATTTTATATGTTTGTATGTTTGTGTTTTGGTTTAAAAAATTCATGTTACATATATTATAGTTATCTGTTATTATGTCAATACAGTTTGACTTTTAAAATTTATAATGAATTTCTGTAAGTTCTTTAGTTTATATACTTTATATTTGTTTTGCCTATCATTAAGTTGCTTGTAGGTCCTGACGAAGAAAATATATTTTGCAAAAAAATTGATTAAACTCAGAAGTAGACGAATTTTTAGGTGTAGAAAATTTAGTATCATTCCTACACATATAATTAACTCTAAGAAGAACTTATTTCATTTGTTTGACATACCTTCAGGAAGAATTGCACAAAAAAATTCATAACTTTGAATTAAGGTTAGCCAAAAAAAAACTCTTAATTTTGAAACAAAGTTAACTTTAGATTGGATTATTAGATTAAAAAAAAATTATACTCTTTTAGAAAACGAGATTATTAGTATTCTTCCACGTCATATAACAAATAACTTTTTTAGTGTCCAAGTATTGGTTATAATTTTATTTTTAATCAAACTAAAAACAATAATTTGAATAAGTTTAGTACTTTATTATCTGCACAAACATTTTCTATTAAAGCTAAAGAAGATTGGATTAAAAATTACACCAACATTGTTATTCCCAATGATGTTAGTAACCTTTTAGCATTAGGAAATAAATTTAACCTGCCAACGTGTAAAAATGGTATTCAATTGGCAACAAGTTTATTTGATATTGAATATATTACTAAATTTATA
>JARFJB010002109.1:3601967-3766967 GCA_036346205.1 Vesta saturnalis
GGGATCTCCAAGGATGCATGGAAATAGTTCAGTGGTGTCGTGTACAAGACATTAACTTGTCACCTTTTCAGGAGGAGCAGTATGTTAATCTGTTGCTACATACAAAATCCAGGCCAAAGGTTCAGATTACTGTTTCCAAAATTTCTAAACCTCCAGATTATAATTTTAAGTTTTAATAATAAGGTTTTTAATTGTGTTATACATATTTAATATAATAATTAGATTGTATATATACTTATTTACACAATTTAAAATTTTAAATGTGAAAGTTTATTACTTAAGATTCTATTACGCATTTATATTACCAATCATCTTGTTTTAACTTATAAGTCCAATTATTACTAGTTACTGTATTAATGCCTGGCCCATAATAGGGTATTACATAAGCAGATCCGTCAGCTGGTCCTAGTGTTTGTGTGGCTATAAGAATAATATCAATCAATTGCCCTAAAAACATAAAACCAAGAGTGCAAAATTTGGCAACACCCATTGCAGGATAGCCGAGATAAAAACGATCTACTCCAAACATTCCAAGGAAGACAGATAGCAATAAAGCGGTTTCAAATGAATACCCATTTCTGAAATTGTTTATAAAAGTATAAAACAAAAATTTTATTGATAGTTATTCATACGTCCATTTACAATTCATTTCTTTGGTGAATGAAGAATTCTTTGTTTCTGTACAAGTGATCCCTTCAACAGCAATACATTTCACTAAAATATGCATCTAATAATTAAAACTTAAAAATTATACAAACCTCTTGCTTTCCCTGTTTCTTTATTACAACCTATTAACTGTTGGGTTTTTGAATCTATGTGATTGTAACTAGGATCTGGACATAAGTATTGGCCCATTCTAAGATTGTGACAGTTCTTCTCGATGGTTTTAACATGGTAAGTGTGACATAATAATATTAACAAAAACTGTAATAACTTAGCGTACATAATAATTACATTTCCGATTTTGATTATAAATACATTTTAATTCATTTAAAGAATAAAATTTTTTATTTACATTTATATACAATTAAATTATAACCTCAAATTTGTTTACTTGCACAAATGTGATGTGGATGTGTATATAGTCCCTATATTTCAATAGTGTTAAAAAATGTTATTAGGGCCACCAAGTACATAAATCCCAACAATAAAAAACCACTTTTATTCTAGAAATTACTTTAGAAAATATTTCTCTATCCAATAATTTTTAGAAACTAGTATTTTCCTCCCTAAAGATAAAACTACAAGGAAGTATATCAGGAGACAGCATATTCATACACCAGTTTCATTAAACGATTTCTAAATTATATTTGAATATTAATTAGAATTTAAAAATTGAGTAGATCAAGGAAAAAATCCTAGATAAATGATGCACACTACGTTATAAATGGCAAGCTGGTGGGAGTTCGACGTTTTAAGTTTATCCTTCAGGTGGTTTCTCTCATAGATATAAATTTCTCTCACACATTTGTTGTGCGGTCCTCTGTTGCTGTCGGCACTACGAACATAAACGGCGCACTTTCTATTCAATTCTTAAAAGACTTGTTCTAGGTGGAAAAAGTAATTACATAAATCGTGCCACAACGATAATTTATTAATATCGAAATAAGCAAATAAATACATTAAAACCAGTTGAGAATGCTCTTCTAGCATTGCCAGATCGATCAAAATCGCATTGCCAAATATATTTAATATTCTTGTTCAGCGTTAAAAACAACATTATAAAAACATAAGAAAGACAAACGGTACGTGGTGTTCCCAAGTGGTCACCCATTCAAGTACTGATCGCACCCGACGTTGCTTAACTTTTTACAAATGTTTATACTTTGATCCCCGGTTTAACCATGTTTCCGATCAGATACAAAGTTGGTATAAATTTCAATATTCCTTAACACAGGCACACTCACACACATACACACACACACACACACACACACACACACACACACACACACACACACGCAGAGGCAGACGCAAACGCAGCGCGGGTGTAAACGCAGCGCGGGTGTAAACGCAGAGGCACACGCAAAAGCATACACACACGCACGCGCACACACGCACGCACGCACGCGCTCACGCGCCCGCGCACCCGCGCGCACGCGTGTACGCGCGCACGCGCTCACACTCGCACACGCGCACGCGCGCACACGCGCACACGCGCACACGCGCACACGCGCACACGCGCACACGCGCACACGCGCACACGCGCACACACGCGCACACGCACACACGCACACACGCACACACGCACACACGCACACACGCACACACGCACACACGCACAAACGCACACACGCACACACGCAGACACGCACACACGCACACACGCACACACGCACTCACGCACTCACGCACACACGCACACGCACACGCACGCGCACGCGCACGCACACGGACACGCACACGCACACGCACACGCACACGCACACGCAACACACACGCACACGCACACGCACACACACACACGGATTATTTAAATCCGATAAAATAACTTTGGAGTTTGCTATTTCTTTTTCATTTAGACTACCTTGGTAAGAACTGGCGTAGGGTATATCAGTGTCGTTTATTTTATTATATCTGTTGTAAACCTGTTTATTTGTATAGCTATATTTGTCTTATAGATTAATTTCCTTTAATACCTATTTTCTTTATTGAATGAATAACAGAAAGCATAGTCTATGTATACATTAAAAGTATGGAAATAAATAGCTCACTTGGTAGATAGTGGTACAAATGCTCCTTATTTCAAATTGCTTATATAATTTATAAATGGAAATTTCATGTCCTATTAAAATATTATGTACGAATCTGTCCTCCCCGCAGCAATTTTCTAAGCATTGAATAACTGTTAGACAGAATCAAATAATGTTAAGTTTACCAACAAACTTAAAGTACTTGTTTATAAAAGCATTAGTTATGTTACAATTATAGTTGAAAATCCGTAATTGCTTCTGATGTTCTAGGACAGTAAAATTTATATCCATTTACTTACTAGGTATATAAAACAAACCAATAATACCCCTGGATACTTTAGCAATTAATGAATGACGACTGTACATTTTTGTTGTCGTGGACAAACGTGGCACGATAGACCCCAGTTAAATTGTTATAAACGATATCGAGGCTTACAGACACGGGTCCAGATGACTTTAAAACCACCTCGAATTCCAATGTTGCTGTTAAACTAACCCGTTCTTATTGTTTTTGAATGTAGAGAGATTTAGATAGATGAACGTGTAAGCCGAAGAAGGAATGCTGTCGTTTGTAGCGTAGTCACTTGCAGCTAGGTTACCGGCCACTTTGTTACTATTTATTTGCACCTGACCCTTGTCTAAGTGGTGAAACTACATTGCGGTTATCTTATTGTTATTGATTCAGCCAGCTTATTTCGAATCGTTTGTCTACGAACTGATTTTTCTTTATACATATATGTAATTTATTGTAATTGTTCGAATGTATTTTGTGCTTTTATTATTCTCTATACAATTGTGTATGTGTAAATTCCCAGCCTATTTTTTGTTCTTGTCTAACTATAGGTAAACTGCATTGCAGTTACTTTATTGCTACCTGTTTAATGTTACTGTTTGTTACATTTTTTATGTACCTTAACCTGCCTTATTATTTTCTTATTTACTTTGGTGTTAACTTAAAGACCGGCATGATTGGTTCGGTTGTATAAGGACCGCATGTTTGGTGTCACCATTTTTATTCTGATTATTTCTGACACAGTTGTGGATGTGATTACACTGTTTTTTTATTGTGTTTATGTGTAATTAATTAATTGCTTTTCACTTTTCTCTTCTGTTACTTAATTTTATAATTTTGTACGCACTTTAACCTCATTTAATGATGTTTTGTTATATATTGAACCATTCCGTTGTTTTCTTTTTGTTATATGATAAATTAAAGCACTTGTGCAATTACTTATTTATTAATAAATTGGGTTTTCTTGGAGGTTCTTTCCCAACTTAGGAAATTAACGGGTTAAGCCATCATTGCGCAAAGCTCGTTAATTCTAATTTAAGTGGTTTCATTGTTTACCTGTCCCACATGGTGCAACACTTCATCTCATCCAATCCCATCTAATTCACAAAACAGGGCGTAGCTACCATTAGACGAACAATCATTTTGACCAGATTTGAGGTTTGCGAGTAATTAAATATCAGACTTTTAAATAAATTCTAATGTTTTAATTATTGCAGGAAAGTCAATGTAAGGCAAGCAATTAATTTGAGTAATAGTACCATTACTGTCTGTAAAGCCAAGATATATCCCTTAGCCATTGTTTTGTTCTTGAATTTGGATTATTGTGAATAAGTTCAAATTACACTTTTAAAGATAGGGTACCTTGGGACCAGTGCTTCCCAAGTAGGTACTCGAATACTTTTACTCGTATTTTGGTTACTGATAAAAAAACTACTCGTAACTTTTTCTCAAAAGTATTTTTAATTTGAAATACTTATTACTCGTACTTACGAGTAAATTTAAATGTATTCGTAAAATTCTACTCGTAGAATACGAGTACATTTTACGAGTAATCGCATTCTTTTAGTTGCCGGTAAAAAATAAACATCCATTTGACGTTCACCGCGGTAACATCACGCGGCGCCCGTCAAAGAAATTTGCGGTGTGCTTTGTCTCTTTAACGGCCGGGCCGCCGCGGTCGCCAATTTGCAGTGGGGACGAATGAAGATGAAAATTAAGCCTCGTTCAGTTTTTTATTGCGCTTCCTATGATTAATACGAGTTCGATTTATGATTTAACGGTTATTCTGTACGCACGCATATCCGGTTTTTGTTTAGTGGTTTAGTGTACTCTCTTATAAATATCTTGTTAAGTACTTGTAACGAAAAAGGTTTTTTGTTTGTTTGTTTGTTTGCAGAAATTCGTGGTAAAGATACTTATTCTGTTATTATATTAGGAACCTACAAGTACAAAAATGGAAAGTGGAAGTATTGAAACTGATACTATGTCTATGACTATGCATGATCCGTATTTCACCGATTCAGGCAGTGATTTTAATTCCGAGGAAATTGATGCCGATGACAGTGATTTTGATTGTAAGAGTGTTCTAACACCCAGTAGATCGACAGGAAAACGCAAGCGTAATGATTCTAAAAATATTGCCGAGAATCTTACTGAAACACCCGTAATACCCGACGATGATAAGAATCCGCTAAACATCCGAAAAAGGATTTCAAAAAATGCTATTCTGGACGGGAAATTTTTTGAAGTAAAAACTAACATTTCTTTTTACTTCTGTAATTGTACCTAATTTAGAAATATTTTATAGGTCAAACAAATTATAGATTTTAACCATATTGCGACCATTTGCAAAAGTTGCCGACCAAAAATCAAAGAAATTAAAGGTTGTGTAGTAACTACAACCAATTTCGTTAAGCACTTAAGAACCGCTCATCAGAAAAGAAGAAAACAGCTAATGAGGAAAATAAAAAATTGAAAAAAGCAAAAATGAGTTCTGCAGCTAATCAGCAAACTACTTTGCATACATCTGTGGCAGGTAAGCAAGGTCCAAAAACAACAAGCAAGACGGAATTCGAAAAGAGACTGATTAAATTCATAATTAACACATTTATCAATAGTAGAAAATCCCAGTTTTAAGCAGTTATTTGATGGATTTAATCTAGAAATTTTTAGCAGAAACACTTTAACTCGACGCATCTCGGAACTATTTTAAGAAAGACAAGCAAAATTAAAATACGATTTATTGAATGTCCAATATGTTTGTACAACAGCTGACATTTGGTCAGGAAAAAAAAATAAGTTTTATTGGAGTTACCTGCCATTGGATAAATCAAGAGTTTAGCCGTCAATCAGTTACCCTGACCTGTCAGCGGTTTGAAGGTACTCATTTTTACGATCGAATTGCTAGTATTTTAGAAGATATACATATGAGATTCGGATTAAACACAAATAAAGTAGTTGCAACTGTCCCCCAAGATGATGAATTACTTATTAAAAATGATGACACTTGTACGGGTAACAAGTAGTTCCTGAAACATAGCGGTCTACTTAAAGGAGAATGTAAACGAGGTATTATCGTCGCCCGTCCGACAGCGGAAAAACGAATGTCATGATAGCATTGTTGGAGTATCCAAATGGTTTACGCTTTGAAAATGTCTACATCTACTGTAAATCATTGTCTCTACCCAAATACCAGTAGTTACGCAGCGTGCTGTCCCCAATCAAAGAAATAATTTTGATGATGTTGCCTGTCATAAACAAAATGAAATTCGAGATAATTTCTGTTTTGGTAACCCCAAAATAATTACTGCTTCTATCTTTGTCAAACGTATTCATCTATCTCAAAACACCTAATAGAAGATAATGCAAATGTAATAGTCCCTTTTCAAGCAAGATCACATGAACTTAAAGCATGTATATAATGATTACGTGAATGTTGATATGACTTTGGATACGTATAAGGAATTGTGTATTCATTGTTCGAGGGATTCGGATTCCTTGTAATTGAGAAAGAAAGTGATAATAAATCAGGACGTTTCCGAAAAGGATTTGATTGTTACATTTCACTATAAATATGAAAATGCGTACATGTATCAACCATTTGTGATGGAAGCGCGTTTATTAAAAGACATTTTGCGTGCACGTAGATCTGTGAGACAAAATTATCGTAGTTTAAAAGAAGATACAGCACTTGCAGAAGGCCCGTTTGGAACTCAATTTAAACCTATTACGCAACTATTAAAAGAACTTATTACTACTACGAAGGATAGAACTTCTTCTATAAAATTGGAACCGCTAATGTTAGAACCCGCTACACCTGAGTCTATTAAAATTGATAGCAAAGCTTCACCAATATAGGCGTATTCCACGCCTAAAGTGCCGCGTGCTTCAAACATATCAACTTTCTTGGAGGAAAGTGTAATTGTGGATACAGTGTCGACGAACCTATCATTCCAACTTTAGATCAGTTGAGAGCTGAATTGTCGATTGCGGGATCACATTCGGCTTTTAAGAATATCTAGAAGTAGAATGAGCCCACTTTCATATAGCTACAAAGGACCACTAGCTGCCCCAAAACTCGGCGCATGCGTAGAAGTCTGAATTAATGCAATCGCCGAAGGGTATTGTTTATTTTATTTTTTATTTATTATTTTTGTTATCTTCGTTTTGAAATCAAATCAATTAATCAGGTGAATTAACCAGATCAATCAATCAAGTCGATTTGTTCAACCATTTTTGGTGGTCATTTTTTGTGTGCATGGTAATCAATTAATCAAATCAATCAATAAAATCAATTACATACAAAAAATAATAACAAAAAATGTGGATTTATTTATTAAAGCTCGTCGTTAAATAACATAGTAACTATAAACCTGTTTTTCTAAGCGAATATTAAACCGGTTGTTTCGGCTATTGGTCGTAAAGAGCCCATTAAAACATATTTACTCTTCAATCATTCATTAACTGTGCACAACGACCCTCACACTTGAAAAACTTATGGAAACGCTTAGGTAGTGCACATTTAAAATGCAGCATCTCTATCATTACCCTTTCTCCGTTGATGTGATGTCCAAATTGAATATCTTGTATTCTACCGCTGTCTCTTTTAGGTTTAAAGCATGTTGATGCATTTTAGAGCTGATAGAGCAATTGGATTTATAATATAAATATCGTGTTATCTTGTTTGGGTTTAAGTGGATCTAGTTAAAATTTTACACCGAAACCTACTTCTTTGTAAAGTTATTAATCTAATGAAAAATTAGGTACGCTTGAGTTGTTTGCATAATATGCGTCACTTTCAGTGCACTCAAATTATCACAAATTCATACTAATACTACAGATCCACTTCGCAAACAAGATAGTCGGAAAATATGTCAACGAAAATAATATATTTGAAATTTTTGACGCGGCAAATTATTTGTCCAATCATATTTGAGAATTATAAAGTGGTACATTCACAGTTAAAAGTAAATTATTACAGTTTATTGCTGACATTCTCCGCGTGCGTTTTATTACTTAATCCTTTTATTGTGTTACTCTTTTTATTTGTGAAATAAAGGTATGTACAAGAATTTTTATAAAAATGTAATTTTAATGTAATTTTTATGTTTTAAGGTTATCCCTATTATGGCTGGAACTACGAAGAAAATTATACATTTTGAGGCTCGAAACATTATCAAAGATGTTATACAGTTCTTTGATAGACAAAAAGCTGCTGGTGAATGGGCATTTCCTTTGGTCATAGCAACCGAACTTGCAGCGGCTGCTGTTGGGAAATCAGTTGCTACTATTTTGAGGATCAGAAAAGAAGCTGCTGTGGCTGATGGTAATTTACTAGATTCACCTACGAAAAAAAGGAGAAGCGGAGGATCCAACAAAATAGTAATGGATGAGTGTGATTTAGGGATCTTAAAAAGAACAGTGCAAGAGGTGTTCACGGTTGACAAGCAAGTGCCGACGTTAAAAATTTTAGTGAATAAGATGCAAGACAAGATCAATTATACTGGTGGACAAGAAACTATTCGAAGAAACCTTTTAAAAATTGGCTTCAAATTTAAGAAATGTGAAAACCGACGAAAATTGCTCATGGAACGCAATGATATAGTAGCTTGGCGTTCTCGTTATTTATGAAAGTGCAGAGAAAACTGTGCTCTCGGAGACAATAAAAAACCAATCACGTGTTTAGACGAAACTTTTATTCATCCATCTTATGGGGTGAGTAAATGCTGGCAGTCAAAGGACCAACCAGGTATATATAAAGCTGATCGTTCTGGTCAGCGGTACATTATTGCACACGCAGGTGGTGCATACGGAATTGTAAACAACGTGTTGTTAATTTTCAAATCTAAGAGTAAATCAGGGAATTACCACGATGACATGAATCATCAGAATTTTATGCAGTGGATCGAACAACAGTTGATCCCAAATTTGCCTCCAAAAGGGATAGTTGTTATGGATAATGCACCATACCACAGTGTTCAAATTAAGAAACCCTCAACCCAAGCCACAAGAAAGCAGGAAATTAGAGATTGGCTTGAAAGTAACGAGGTTTCAACAACTGGGGATATGCGGAAAGCCGAATTGTTAGAACTGGTGAAACAGTTTAATCACACTAAAACATTTTATGTGGATGAAATTAAAAAAAACATGGACATACAGTGTTACGTGTGCCTCCATAAACATCTTTATTTATGATCACATTAAACACTTACTTCCCAATTTTTCGAAGTTAAATATTTCTTTAAAAAAATCAGCAAAATACAAATCCTAACCACAAACTCTTGGTTCACCGTTTTGTGATTTTGTCAAGACACTGGTTATGCAGCACACAATACATTTATGTGTATCCAACAATACACATTTAAATTAAGCGCCCAAATATTCTTTTTCGGATTGTACCTTAAAAGCTACTATAGCACCGGTATTCTCTCTCCAACTATCTTGTTTGCTGAGTACAGCTGTATACAATAAATTTCTTATATACATTTTCTACATTTAAAATATCTAAAACTATATTTATATGGGAAAAAGGCATAGGTATTCAAGTTAAGGACAAGTTTTTCCTTAATGGGCGCTGATTTTGAAGTAAAAATTTGTTAATGTTGCATTTTTGGTACCTCTAGGGACAATGCATTTAAAATTATAAATTTTTGTTTATATATTAAAATGATTTTCGGGCAACGGCTTTTCGCTAAATCAGCATTTTACTTTTTTGTAGGATTTTTTCTTCTAGACACATTATTTGTACTTATCAAAAGTAACAGTTTAGAATAACACTTAATGCTAAAATATAGCTTATTTATTTTTGATTCCTTTTAAGAAGCCAAAGTGTAGAAAATCCACTGATAAGACCCGTTTCGGTAGAATAAATAATAGACCTAAGCACCTGGAGAAGTTCACAGTTTAGCGTTGAAATACGTCATCAACAGTAAATAAACAACAAGAATAAAGTGTAATGTTTAATCCATGTGTACCTAAAAAATAATATGATTCACAAATAATCGATTTAAAGAAATAGTATTACATTAAAGAAAAAGAAATAATGTGAAATTGCAGTTGAATGACCAAGTGTTTTACATTACGTTTTAGATGCATCGCCCGCACGTGCGCTCGCACACACGTGCATATGCACACACGCACCCACGCGCATATGCGCACACGCACACACACTCGCACGCACGCACTCACGCACGCATGCACGCACACACGCACACAAGCACACACACACACACGCATATACGCACATATGAACATACGAACACACGCACACACGCACCTACGCACACACGCATACACGCAACCACGTACCCACGCACCCACGTACACCCGCACATACGCATACACGCACACATGCGCGCGGTCGTGCACGCGCGAACGCACGCACGCACGCACATACACACAGACACGGACACGGACACGGACACGGACACGGACACGGACACGGACACGGTCACGGACACGGACACTCACGCTCACGCTCATGCGCACGCCCACGCACACACTCACACTCACAGTCACACTGACACTCACACTCACACTGACACTCACCCTCACACTCACACTCACACGCACACACACACACGCACACACACACACGCACTAGCACTCGCACTCGCACGCACGCACACAAGCACACACATACGCACATATGAACATACGAACACACGCACACATGCACACACGCACATACGCACACACTCACACACGCACCTACGTAACCACGCACCCACCCACCTACGCACCCATCCACGCACACATAAACGCACACATGCACACACGCACGCACCCACACACGTACACACGCGCGCACGCACGCATGTACGCACATACACACAAGGACACGGCCACTCACGCTCACACTCGCACTCGTACTCACACTCACACTCACACTCACACTCACGCTCACTTTAGGAAATACGAATTTCTTAGAGATTATTTAATTTTTTCAAAATTTTTTGAATCATAATTTAAAACGTTACTGAAATGGGGATAGCTAGAAGTTCGATCTATATTCCGTGAAGCAAGATATAAAGCTGAAACAAAGGTTCACAAAGTGGTAAGCGGCTTACGGTTTTTGAGCTGTGTTGATCTGTTTTTGGGAGACGGGTATCTGTATTTGGTAAACGCACCAGTTCTTGGGGAAAACAATTACCTCATCCTGAGACCAGCCAGATCCTGCAGGTCAGGATAGTAGTAGTAATTGTATATGAAAGATAAAGGAACTAAAAGCCCACATACTGTAAGCATAATATTTTTATTACATTTCCTTATACATATTTTTTAAACTCATGATTGTGTACATATTCTTTTGTAAACGTTGCATGCAGTTGATGCTCCAGAGTCTGTCCAGATCTCCACCCCAAAGGAACGTTTGGGTGGTTTTTTGCTTTATAGATATTGTCCAATTGCAACTTTCAGTTGTGAATCGATCAAACTAGCAATTAATATTTTTAGAGACAAGTGGTTTGAATAATATACAGCACATGCAACGCACTCAATGAGATGTCTTGTAATTGTCACGAATTCATACTATTACTATACAATAAATTGCGTACATACATTTCCTACATTTAAAATATCTAAAACTATACATACATGTTTCCTTAATGGGTGCTGATTTTGATGTAAGAATTTGTTAATGTTGCATTTTTTGTTACCTCTAGGGACAATATATTTAACATTATAAAAATTGTTTTTACATACAGGACATAGGCTAAATTACATTTCACTCCTAAATATCAACAGTTTATATTAATACTTATGCTTGCATATATAGCTTATTCAGTTCAAACACATCCAACACCTATTCCTTAATTATTTTACTAGATATACATTTTTGTAAATAAGTAGTAGATACCTCTCTATAAAACTCATTTTAAAAATAAGGGCTACCATGTTTATTATTAATACACAATATGTGTGTGAGGATTATCGGCAAGTAATTGTGAATATGCATCAAGCTCTGATTTTATTTCCATCTAGAAGCAATACAAACTTCGATGGAAAGTACAGCACTTAACACGTGCTGCAAAACTTAGTTTGTTTGAAGGAATCACTAACAATTCTATTATTGCTGTTCCATTTTATAAATGGTGTCATTTTACTGAAGTTTACTAAGAATATCTAACACCTGTTCCTAACCCTACAGAGATCATAGTATTTCATATGAAATACGTTCTCACGTCTAGACTTCTAGATTATGTTGCATTTTATTGTAGTTCATGGACTTTTGCGTATTCAGGTGTTCCTATCGGATTTTTTATTGAGTCAGTTCATCGTAACAACAACCACTGATACGCACCTAAGCAAGTTATGCGGAAATTTTCAAATATATCAGCTAACAATAACACATCCGTTTTTAAATATAAATCTGAATACTGCCCTAATGTTTATACCACAAAGATGTTCCAGTCTTGAATCGCATGTAAATAGCTTTCAACGCTAACACCTTCGAAAAGGCGTTGATCGAAAATCATTTTTAACATGTCTTGTATGTAAAACAATCAGAGGTGGGAAGTATCTTACTTTAAAGCATCTCGATACCGGCATCGAGATACTTTTTTATGAAAATAGCTAGGAATAAGATACATTTTTGAAATTGTATCGATATCTTACTTTCGATACTTATTTATGTATCTTATTGAATTGTCAAAGATACCATTAAAGAAAAAATGTATGAAAACTGGAATGTATTGATTTAAAATTTTAGTGAACATCGTACGTTTATTTCACTGCACTCTCACCCGCTGCGTTAAGCTTACTTTGTTCTCTTGTATTGTACATTTATACAGGTTGAATAAATAATGTAAGGAAGTGTCACGGTATTCTTTCTTATTTTTATTTTTAATTTACAATCCTTGAATGAAATAATCCACGTTACCTAATCTTCAATTAAAGTAGCATTTATTCTACCTAGATTCTACTTCATCCACATGTTTTTGTTTATTGCAGTATTTGACGGAATATCTAAAATCTTTTGTAATTTGCAAATCAAGTTTTAAAAATTTGTTTATTGCTTTTTAGTTCCTCTACAAAAATACCGACACTTGCTGTCGCCGGCTTAAGAATACTTAAAGGGCAAGGATCTTTTTGTACTAATTTGCAGAAGTTAATTCATGCGTAGGTAGGTACATTAAATAAGTAGGTATTAGTTATTAGCCCTAAATACAAGTTGGTATTGTATATCACGTAATGTCTGAGTCAAATAAATCATACTTCTAAGGTACCGAATGTTGAAAACATATTCGTTCATAAATTTTAATAATACAAGCAATGTATACCTACTACAATTTAATCAGGTAAATAGTAAATACCTGTTATAGTAGGAAGTACGTAATACCTTTGGTCTGTAATAAAATTGAATATCTAATACAGATTCCGCACAGAGATTAAAATTACAAGATGTATATTTTTGAGATTTTAACAAACCCGCTGCAAGACTGTCATAATAAATACCAGCAATGTACTTATATTGTTTATGCAATAATTCAATTTCCCGTTATTTATTTTATTATCTATGTCTATCTTTACAGTAGTGTTTAGTTTTTAGGGACACAAAATGAATATTTATATATAAAAAATATGAATATTGAAAACTTATGTAATTGTAGAAAAACGTTGTAATTAGGAAAAGTTCGCAAAAAAATTCACGTTCTTACAAAATAAAAAAGGAAAAAACTAAAGTTCTTAAAAAAATAATGGGTTCACATCCCTTTTAAAACTTTCGTTCCAAGTCTGTAAAAATTGGCTACTGTGTAAAAATAAACGCCATTAAGCAGATTACAGGAAAGCGATATAAAACGGTGATGATTCACCTTTTTGCGAATTTTAACAAAAGGATTTCAATATAGTACCTATAGTTAAATAATAAGCAGTACAATGTTATACCATTGACTTTAGTGTTAAAGTCAATGGTTATACCTACACATTTTACTTTACCCCATTGGTCAGATTTCATTCAACTGATTGATGATTCAACCCATCACAGGTATATATACTGTGATGTAATTTACTTTAAAACGTTTTTGGGAAGTTGACGCACAGTTTCTTTACTAATTTAGGTGAGTAAAGAAGTAATTATTTATTATTTTAAGAATACGGAGCCCATCTGTCTTGTTAACGTAAAAATGGAAGAGAAAATTTTTTTACCGTGGGTGAATTTATCAAACTATTTTTATGTTTCTGAAAAGGACTTTTCCTTTAATTAAGGACTTATTTTTAAAATATAATAGATCTGTTCCATCTAGCGCAGCTGTCGAAAGATTATTTAGTACTAGTGGCCTGATTCTTAGTAAGAAAAGAGGCAAATTATCAGATACAAATTTAGAGAATTATATTTTATCGAAAGGATCCTTAAATATATAAATTTAAAAAAAATGTAGTTTTTTAGTAGGTATCTTCATAGTATCTTCGATACTTTACATTGGGATTTAGTATCTTACTGAGGTATTGTTTTAGAATAGGTATCTTACCTTCTAAAAGATACTTATTTCAGTCTAATATCTTATCTTATCTTAAGATGCTTTTGTAGAAGTATCTTCCCACCACTGAAAACAATAAATAATTTTAAATTCATTGTCCATAAATGTAACAAACTGCAACGTTAGGTTTAATTTTTTTAGCTATTATTTTGCGTAAATGTAATGTATTCCAACCATTGCATAGCGATTTCTTCTTCTGGTTGTATCGACGTTTGCACCCCATTCCTAATTGCTTTTATTGTGGCACCGACTGCTAAAGGTGCGGTTCGTTTACCTAATGTTACGTCAGATGATGCAGCTAAATATTGTTATCAATTATTATAAAAATATAATTCCCATAAGTTTGTGTAAACAGTTCAAATCGACATTTTTGTAAATATGCAGAAGGTACCTTTCTATACAACTATAAAAGGTATTCTACTTAAATCGAGACCAAAAGACAAATCATAGTTATTAATATTTCTTTATTTTAGTAAATGCTATACATTAGATACGCATTAAGCATACAGTGTCATGTAAAGTAATATTATCTTCGCATTTAAAACATTTTAAATGTCTTTATAAATGTCATCATCATAATCACTACCATGGATTTATTTCTCATCAGTAAAATTTTAAACTAAAAAATTCACGAGTCCCAAGGGTTCAAAAAATTTGTATTACATGTCTGAAATTCGAAACAGGTACATGAATTAAGTAGTATAACACAATTTCTAAATAAAACTTTACTGTAAAGTCACTCTGAATTATAGTTCACCTAACAGAAAAAATTTCCGAAACAAAGCAGAAAAAACAACGATAACCCACGCAATAATACACCAAATCTTTTTTCCACATACCACAACGAGTATTTCAACACCTCAACCAGCACGATTGAACCTTATTCAGATGTGTATAACACAATTTCTAAATACAGCTTTACTGTAAAATCACTCCACCTAACAAAAATACAAAAATGATAATTGTACAGTAATCGATAAAAAGAATTTTCGAAATGGGCCTATGGGAACACTGCTGTTTTGAGACGACGCTAAGTTTCTCCTGAAATGTCATTTAAACAATTTTTCAACCTGCTAGTGAAGTCAGGCTTTCACCGACTAGATATTGTAGACACCTTTACGAAGGGTGAAAATCATATAGACGCATCCGTAAGACGTGTAATGGGTTTTCGATGGTGGCATGTGAAGCTTGCCCTCAACGAAGTCCAACACAAAAATTAAAACCCGTTTGGGAAAAAAATAAATTTTATTCAAAGAAAATTATAAGTTACGGTATTTGCTATTATGTAATGCTCCTGGACGGATGTGGACAGCGGTCGTTCGTTCCAGGGGCTAGAAAACGGATCCGGGCGTCACCCAAAGATAAACTATCGTTCAGGCGGTCTTTGGGTCCACTTCTGAATGTCTACGGCTTCCCAAACGGCTGCGTCGGGTTTCTCAGTGGAGGATAACATTCATGGTCTAATCTTTATGATAGAAGATGACGAAGATGTACCTAAAACTCAATTAATACGGACGGACGGCGATACGGTAGACAGGTCACACATCACCTTGGCAAACAAAATTCCTTCACCAATGATGGATGAAAATGAATGATTCTTTATAAATATGAACTCAGCGAATTTATTTAAATTTCAGTGATTACGGTTTAACCAAAACTAGGTGCTCGGTAGCGAACTAACTTTTTACTGCTTGTCAAAATAAATTTAACTGACTTTTTATACTGGGTTACAGAGCAAATATTTACTAAGTTAAATTCTATTAATTAGCCTGTATTAACTACTGTTTACCTCATAATATCAATTCATAAATTCAATTTTCGCTACGTACGCAGTGAGAACGAAGGAAAGATAAAACGATTTTGTGTGAAAGCACTAACCTATATAGAGTACGACATTTAAAAGTGGGGAACGGATGGACATTTCATAATTTTAACGATGAGGCGACAGCCTAACAATTTGATTTAATTGATATTAAATCAACTACTCAATTAATATTTCCGTCGTGCTAAAATGTTTCTTTATGAAGTAACATAACGATTGATATAAAATTCGGCCAGTTTCCATTAACAAAACAATACTTATTCTATCTAACGGTTTAATTAGTAATGAATAACACTAATATCAACTCAAAATCACGCAATTCCAGAAGCTAGTCACTGTTTGATACATCTGTCAGTGTTCGCGTTATTTAAATACATAAAATGCTATACAATAGTAAAAGATTAGATACATTATTTTGTAGTTGGAATTTATAGAAAGTATTTTATATTTAACTTTAATTATTTATATCAAAACTGTTATCTAACAATGCAATTTTTACTAAATAAATTAACTAATTTATAAGGACGGTGTTAATTACCACCTGCATATATGTATTCAAAACTCTCCCAATTAGATTGATCGGATTCCACATTCCATTTGAATGCTTTGGTTTTTTATCATTCTCTACTATAACATAAAAGGTTTTGAATGTAATTTCCATTTAACATGTGCGTTTTAAAATAAACTGAATTACTACTTATCAAGATTTAATTTCGGAATAACAAAAAGAAAACTTGTATTTATATTAACGGTTGTTTATAGTACTTGATAAGTTTTAATTTTGTAACAAACAAAAACTTCTATTTACAATTAACGGCTATCTTTTAATTTTACTCTTATCAATATTCAACGGTGAATAATTAATAAATTTACGGGCTTAATTATTGTATGATATTAGTGAAGTAAAAGGAAAAAAAACTAATCTTCACAGACGAGCTTGCAACTCTCACAGCTGTGTCAATGATTGTGGTTTTCTTAAGTTTAAATATCTTGGGTAGTAAGTTAGTCCGATAAACATGTAATGACGTCACGAGGGGTGCAGAGATACGGGGTTCGTAGTTATACCTGTCTGTAGGTGTGAGGGAGGTATTTTGAAGGTGTTGACGAAATAGGCGATGCAACATTCGGTGGATTCCCCCATCCAATCCTCACGTCCGGTCCAGGATTTGCTTCTATTATTAGATTTCCAAGAATTGACCATCCTCCTTTTACAAAGAAATTGTTCTATTTGTAGATTTCTAAGAATTGTAATGATACTCGTTAGAGGCCAAAGAACTTTCGACGCTCCCGCTTCTAAGAACTGATTCTATTTTTAGATTTCAATGAAGTTTCGGACTATCCCCATAAAAACACATAGACAAATCATTTTCATAACAGGTCAATGAACTTTGAAAGACGTCAATGAAATTTGATTATAAGAATTGTAATACGACGCAACACTGTAGAGTGGCCCAGGAATTGTAATATGATACCCCCAGTAAAACTATGACCTTGAACAATGAAAAGAATGTTTTCATTAATAAATTCACTTAGCACATTATTATCTACGCGTGCAGGAACGAGCAATATTTCGTAAAATATTTACACGATTCGACATCTTGTGCTAAACTATTAAATATACACTCTGACTGTATGGACATTAACACCTCTTTGTATCTCGTCAGTTCTCATACCGGTTAATGGTGAAGTTTCATTGATTGACCGGTTAATGATGAGCCAGCATTGGTGACCAGTCTTGAACGTTCACTCCAGTAATACACTCTTACTCTATTGAAGTATAGATATAGAAGTCTTTTAAAAATTCAATTCTACAGAAATTTCTAAAATTTTTTTAAAGAAATGTTTTAATTTTTTTTAAATAAAATGGCACGCTATGGTAAATAAAATTTTTTATGTGTTAGTGTACTAATTGAGCACATTTTTTCGCGACTTACCTTTAACGGAGATCTGTGTAGAGAAGAAGGGTGATAATCATGAGGGAAGATTATCATGCACCCACTATTATAGTGGCACCCACCGGACCTATTACAATAAATTGCCGAATAATGTTAGCTATAAAAGAAGATGGCCGGTGGCTGGAAATTGTTCTGTAAATTTCTTAATAAATACTTTTTCACTCATTTTTTGTTTTTTATGAAAGCTTATTCTTATTAAAATCCTTTTAAATAGCTACATTGGTTTATTTATTTTGATTATATCTCTATAATGATAAAAACATGTGCACTTAGTATTTTATTTAAGAATAACATATGCCTAATATATCCATAAATTTCAAACACTTGTGGCCTATTATTGAAATTGTTGCTAATATATGTAAAAAAAATTAAAAGATCTACATTTTGAATATATGAATTATTATTAAAGTACGCTTTTACTATTAACGATAAATAGAAGGTTTAAATAAAATGTTTTAACATATTGGTCTTATAAGCACATGAATAAAGTTATTTAAATAAACAATATTACTTCTAAATCTTCTTAAAAAGAGGTTATTAAATTAAGGATTAAGAATTTCGAGAAAAATATCTATTTACTTAAAAGTCTCATTGGTTTAATTATAAAATACAATGTTTCACAGTCGTTAGCTATATCAATCATTTTCTTTTCTAATGACTTTGATTAAAATCCATATATCCATATATCTACCTACATTGATTTGTTTATTTTGATTATATCTCTTTAATAATAAAAAAATATGTTCATTTAGTATTTTATTTTAAGAATAATATATTATGCAAAAAATTAAAAGTATTTAACTATATCAATAAATTTCAAACACTTGTGGACTATTATTTAAATCTCTTGAATGGTAAAACATGTATTTTTAAATACATCCTACATTAGCAATCTATTTAATGTTAATATACTGTGCAAAGAATTAAAAACAATTATATCCATAAATTTTAAACACCTGTGGGCTTTTAGTTCTATAACTACACACTTGTTTTGATTATAGTGAAAACGAGTATTTTTATTCGATTCGCTTTTATACCTATCGAGAGACGGTTGCCTCTAACTACAAATTCCTGCAGTTGATTTATTGATTTAAATTTACAGCAATAAAATATCATTGTATGGAATCCATTAAGTTCAATCAATTTATATAATTTTTTTAATTTAATGTTAAAAAAAGTGCACATAATTGAAATATAAGTCATCCTATACTGGTTGCAGAACAATTAGAAAGGAGGGAGCTCCTGACGGATCATACTATTTGCAGAATAATTAAAAGAGGGGTACTAACCTCCTCTATCTATAAGGCAGAATAATTCAGAGTTTCATTGGCGGAGGTCCAGCCGTAATCTTGGTTAACAGAAAGCTTCTAACCGCTCCAATCTAAATTGGAGAATAATTAAGAGTCTATTTAAATTGCGGTATAATGAATAAATCAATAAAATATCGATAAACCCATTAAGAGGACGTTGACGGAGGGCCTCATCGCGAAAGCAACCTACTACCTCAAACGAACACTTGTAGAAATTTAAAACCCACAACGAATAATACAGTTCCATTAGAAATTTTAAAGCCGCCCATCCACTACAACTGCATTGATCTTCCGCTAGTTTTAAAGCATTGGTCTATTTGTGTAGCAGCTGTTTTAGACATTGCTTCTCGCATCTTTGGCGTAAGTCTTGTAGTAAACTACAACGATTTTACCTTGATAAATATAAAAACGTAATGGTGGCGCTATAATAATACATTTAATCAGGTTAGCCCTGTTCAGTTGACTTTTTATTCCTGCTTGGTCGTACGTGATTAGTATTACTTTGTTTTCTTTTAGGTTTCTACGATGGATTTTTACTATTTCAGCCCAAATTTGCACAAGTCTTTTATTTCTAACTTTTTAACTTATTTATGCATATTCAATACACTTATTAATGTATTTTTCTATATTTCAAACTCATCATTTTACTCGTATGTAGTTTAATTAGTAATAAAAAAATAATAAAACAATTTATTAATATTAGGAAACTTATCCAACATAGTAAATCCCGTAAGATTACTTTGCAGGTAATGCAAAGCTTTACATATGATGCTTCAGCGCAATCAGCAGAATAATCATAAATAGAAAGTGTTTGTCATCAAACAAGCTACTCCTTGTATTACTCACATTATTTTCATTTTCAGGTTTTCAACGACAGATTAATTATGCGATTCGCTCTCTAACAATTCCTTAGATCCGAAATCCACCGAACACCGAAACCATAGATCTAAATTACAATAATAATGGTTCAATTTTACACCCATATCGTCATGAAAGATGTACCTATTTTAAATGAAAAATGGTTAACAGTTTCTGTTTGAAATAGAAAATGGAAAATGGTTTTGGTGGACATGTTTAAAATAGAAAATAGAATATTCTATTTTAAATACGTATTTCAAATAGATTTATTAAATATCTGGTGTGAAACAACACACGACCTTTCAAACTACAAAGTATAAATGGAAGCAAATGAAATAATGTTTACCTTCCAACCTATATATACATAAAGTCGGGACCGCGAAAGGTGTTTTATGATTCATAACATGATACATAAAACAAAGAAATTATAATATAGTTATTTCTGTTCCTCATAAATAATATACGTATGGGTAAGAGAAGAGATTTTAACGAACGTCTGTCGTTTAAATATTGAAAGTGCTGAAAACGTATGTCTCACATAAATCAGCAATTTAACCTCACAATTTGTCCGTTTTGATCTGTCATGTGCATTTATCCCATTTTGTATTCGCTAAGTTACTAAAACAGTTTTTATTAAATCTACTAGAATTCTAAAAAGGCCAACATAAGTTTTAGTATGATGCCTTTAAAAGGTCAAAGCCAGGTCATGTTAATGAATGTTCTTCGGTATTTTGAAACAGATCGTGATTGAAATGGACCGAATTTGCCTCTAACGTCGATTATACAGGTCAGCATTGTAAGCAAACATCTATCGTACCTAAACCATTGTTTATAGAAAACTGCCGAAGCATGTAGAGTCACAGAAAAAATTGTGACACGTACCAAAGCACGAAGTGCTGAAAGTCAAGAAGCTGTTCCAAATGTACCTATACTACGTTTACCGAACAGAAATAGTTAAGATTCTCCCCAAAAATTCCCGCAACATTTAAATGCAGCTTTGTTATTGGTCGCATTTTTAAAACCCGGAATACAAGCAATTACTTGCTTTCATCTGTTGTAGTTGGTTTACCTAACAGGACAGACGTCTCTAATTCTGCCTTATTCAATATTATACAGCTTAACTGTTTTATATTCTCTGTTTTTTAGAATAAAGTAAAGTATGTTTTGCAACATTATCTTATTCTAAACGTAGTAAATAACCATATCGTCCTTATAAAAGGACGCCCTATTTTGACCTAATACAAAACTTCAAATATTTTTAAACTATATTTGTGTTATATGAAAATGTAAACTTTCACCATTAACACTCATAATAAAATACTTATCTTTTTTGGGATTTTTTAATGGTGTACTTTAAATTATACAATCTAAACGTATGTAGTAAACAATTTTGTCAAATTTGAAAAATTTGACAAAATAGTTTACTACATCTTTAACAATTTTTAACAAACATTACTACTGACGAAGATAACTGTAAGTGTTATCGAAACGTTTAGATTGTATAATTTAAAGTACACCATTAAAAAATCCCAAAAAAGATAAGTATTTTATATTTGTGTTATTTTATTTTATATAATTAAAAACAATTTGAAAAAAAATAATAGGTGACGAATCTTTGTTTATACTCAAGTCCACCTGTAATTTCCAAACTTTGCTTTACCTTCTTTAAGATGTTCTTACGTCGTATTTTTACAATTAATAAATAATTTGAAATTTCTGCTGTATATTAAAGTGCCAATAATAAAAACATGACGCTTTGTAATTTAGTCTGAACAAAGTGACTTTCATGTTGTGTATGGTGACTTTTCAATTTGTGGTTCTTAAATTTCCCGGTTTTTTATAGTTTAGTTGGTGTAAAACTGTTCGCTGCTTACATTGGCCAAAATTTAGTGGGAGGAGCTTAACTATTTCTGTTGGGTAAACAGATTTTAGTACATCTCAGAAAAAAAGACAACGTCAAAAGAAACGCAGCATTGATGTAGATGTTTACAGAAAAAACTTGGTTAAGAGAAAAATTTATTTATACGCATTTGAAATGTAAGAATCACGTAAAATACGAGTTACATAAACTGACTTCATTATTGAGTGTTGCCAATTACTGTAAAAAGCTTAATGTACGAGTTAAAGGCGGATAACATCTATTCATTAAGCGCACCAAGCTTAAAGCGACTGTTACATTATTTCGATTTTAAAATAGATGATCCCAGAAGAAGTTTATTTGAACAAGATCATGTAGCTGCTGTCAGAGCAACAGTTTTAAGGAATCACTTCAAATTAAACAAGAGGCAACATATGATAAATCTAACTTCAGAATATTGTCAAAAATGTATTACACATGTAGAAAAGGAACGTCAGAATGGTGGGATGTTCAAAAGCAACATGTATTTGTTCAAAATCCTATTGTGATTAGCTTGTCAATCATCTAATGGAACTGAAAGCAGTGACAATGAATGAGTGATTAAATATGTACCTAGATATGAAATGTGTTTCACATAAAAACTATTATTGAATTTGGGATTTCATTTATTGTATTTGATTTAAATGGAAATAAAAGTAACGATTTCAAAATTGTCTTTAAACCAACTAATGATTAATTAAAGAAGTGCTTGTAAGTCGACTCCATATAAGTTCTTTGCAACTAATTCGACTTTATTTCACAACAAAAAAATACGTGGGTATTATATATAAATTATGTAAACAATTATTTGCAAATTAATTCTTTTATATAATCAGCTGATTTTGTGTTGATTAGTAACTTATTTTTGTTACATTTGGTATAACTGAGTATACTTCTGAACTAAAATTAACTCGTACATTCCGTAAAATGAGTAATAGACACCTCTCGTGGTTCCTATTTTTTTGTAGGTATATAAGGTTATGCAATCGACTTTTTTTTCACTATCGCCAAATCGACTTATTAGCTCATTTTAACGTTCAACGTTTCAACGTTAAACATTCAACGTTTGGTCAAGTTTCGCCAAGATCGATCATGATGTCCATCTCTCTCTCTCTGTGTATGCGTGCGTGTGTGTGAGAGTGCGTGCGTATGTGGGCAGTGGTGCGTGCGTGCGTGGGCGGGAGGGCGCGTGTTTGCGTGTGAGCACGCACGTGTGGGTGTGTCCGTGCGTGCGTGCGTGTGCGTGTCCTTGTGTGTGCCCGTCCGTGTCGTGTCCTTGTCCGTTTCCATGTATGTATGCGTGCGTGCGTGTGTTTGGTTGTACGTGTGGGGAAATGTGTTAGTATCCAGGATAACTTCAGAACCATAATACGTACGTACCTGAAATTTTGTATTTAAGCCTCGTTTAATTACTCCTGGAGCTGATTATACTTTGGAAGAAATCCATCAGCGGTAAGGGATTCATTAGGGGCAGTTCTTGGTTATTGTTAAGTATTTCTGAAACGGCTGAATATTTCAATGATATAAAAATACCGAGAGGGAGATCTTAAACATATCGATTAATTATGTTCTATGCAATTTCTTGATACGAAACATAAGTTTTGTTCAAATTTTTTCATGTCTTAAAAATTAATGCTTAAAGTGTATTTTTATTGAAGCGTGCGCATTTATAATTTTTTTTTACATTATAGCTATATGTCTATTAATCTCAATTTATCATAAAGTTTTAAATATCCATCTAACATAGATTATTGTTTTTGTTTTTACAATATTTTCGTTAGAGACGTATTGAAAAAGAGGTTTCATAATTATCCTAAACAATGATTATTATTAATATTATTTAATTTCTTTCAATTTCCAGTTTGCAGGTTAGAAGGTCGTGTGTTGTTCCACCCAGATATTTTACATCACAATTGTGTGACATATACAGGGTGTCCTACGTATCAATGTACTTATTTTGAGGGATGATTCATTAACTAACTTCCAACAAAAAAAAACTCATATAAACGTGGGTCCGATTCTCAACCGATTTTGTGATATTCAATTGTTTATATTTTTTTCAATTTTAGGCACATGTTCACATGTTGGCGTTAAAAACTTCTTCAGGAATAAACTCATAGAAAATATTGATACATGAATGTAAAGGGGATAAAATTTTTCATTAAATGGAGTATTAATGAAATTATATTGTCACCCATGAAGGTAAATTAGTTAAAGAATCATGCTTCAAAATGAGTACATTGGTACATAGGACACCCTGTATATTTCTAAAGCAATTATTCGTGGACTTTACTATACCTAGTATCCATGTTCCTTGTAAATGTTGGATTAACAATATCATTCATTTTTTTGAGCCAATATTGTTGAACAGTTTTTGACTTCAGACAAGTATATAACGAATAACACTCAGAGCCAGTAATTCTAAGTTTTCTATGACTTTTTCATAAATCACTATTTTGGTTTAAAGTTTTGAAACAGATGTCTACGACTTCTCCAACAGTTTTTATAACAGTTTAGCAGACAAACAGCACTCGAAGACATTGTTCGTCCAACACCTTGGATTCAAGTTTTAGATCATTTTCTGATAATACGTCAGTTAATTCAGCTCGTAGACCTTCTTGTAAATAATCTACTGTATTATTTCCCTGTCGATACGGCTTGTTTGGTTGTGATTCACTGAAACGTGGTTTCTTATGCAGTGATAGAGTGCAGTCAAGGTTTTCTATAACACAAATAATTACATTTTAAAACTGAACTTTATGAATGCTTTTACGTTTTGAATGGTAAGAGAACTTGCCATACATAACTGTTACATAAGTATTCCTCAATTAATTAACATTCATAGATTGATACCAACATTCCTTAAGTAATTGAAGCATTTTTGTCTTTATTCCTCAGTCTGTTTACAACTTTCTCGTTTATATGACAGAAACTGGTTACAGTTGCCTGATAATAGGTGCTTTTGGTGCTGCCCCTTATCTTAGCCTAGTGCTGCATTAAACTTGTGCAGGAGAAATCGTTTAATGGACTTGTTGGAATTAAATAGTTTAGCTTGACATACATTTTTTTACAGCACTTACCTATTCAAACACATGTAGACTGCAACCACATGTTTGTACTTCCCAGTTTCTGCCTTGCATGCACACGATGTTTTTAGTACTTTTTTAAAATATGTACATTCAATTCATGCTGGGTTCCAAATCAATTGGTAGTTTGTAAATACAATGACACAATTAACACATACTGCAACTGTTTGCTTTTTAACATTTCGAAACCTTCAATAAATGGCCGTTTAAAATTTCTCACTCATTACATTACATCAACACACTCGAGGCACGGTTGAAACATAGCAAGTGTCCCACATCAGTAACTCCACGCCATTCAAACACACCTGCTTGCTTCAATGTTTATCACGTTTAGACGGCCATAACACAATTACACAGTGCCATTTAGATTTGCTTGGAACTGCGTTTACAGGTTAGGTACTATCCTTACTAACACGTGATCAATCTCAAGCGTACTGTAGTGGTATGACAAAAATCCCTAGTTGTTAATATTGTTGTGTTTTGCAGTTGGCTGCTTTTGATTTTTAGTGTGGTTTTAGTCGTTTTAGTTTATGTCAGTTTATGTCATATTATACCTTCGTTTTTCACTTTTGTATTTTCTTGAATTATTTACAAACTGTCTATATGAAGACAAATTATATATTCTGAATTGTGATATCGAATTTAATCGTCATGCTGTTTTCAATGGAGCACGACACATTAATTAATTATTTACGAGACTTCTTTGAAGATAGAATCATTAGTGTAAATCGTTGGCCACCGAATTCATCAGACTTGACACCGTTAGACTTTTTTCTTTTTGGTTATTTAAAAAACAAAGTGTTCAGCAGAAGATTGCATACTCTTCAAGAATTGCGAGATGCTATAACTCCCGAAGTTGATAATATTGGTGCCGAAATGTTACTAAATTTATTTGCGAATATGCAACGTAGGGTGAACTTATGTTTACAATTTAATGGCGGTCATTTTAAACATATGCTGTAAAGCATCACACTTTGCTTTAAAGCAAAGTGTGATAACTAATGTGTACCTAAGGCGTTAAAAAAAATTTGCAAAAGACATTGTCATTCCATAAACATGTACTGTAAATTTTATTTAATTATAATGAAATTATAACATTTAAATACTTAAGATTCATTATTTTGTAATGATTTAATCCAATCATTAAATAATATTTTATTTATTTTGTTGTATTTTATAGGGATGCAGTCTAATCAAATATAAAATAGTCATTATTTAAATTAAGATAATATTTTATAATATGTATAAGTTAATGACCTTCATACAGATTTAAAACTGATCGTAGTTTTACTTGAACCATGCTTTAGAGTAGCTACAGCTTCTTACCAACCTATCAGTGGTGCCAACTTAAATATTTTGATAACGTGGTATACACTTGAGATTGATCACTCAATACCATTAATTCTAGTGAATGTATAAGAGACACATCCCTTACCTACTTGTCTCTAACCTAACCTATCTTCTGATGTTGAGGTTTAACCATATTTTCGAACAGTTAAAGACAATTAGTTGTAAAAAAGTAATTATATTATTATTAGCGTTTTACTAACGATCATTTTTAGGTACTTTTATCAGAGAAATGGATACTAAGATTCCGTTGACCATAAACAAACCAAAGTACAATGGACGTACAAAAAAAAGAAAATGGGAAGAAAGAAGGTCTGATAAAGGTATAGGGCTTTACCCCGAGAAAAAAGTTCCTGAAGAACCTTTTGTTCGGATAAAAAGAAGAAAGTATGCTATGCTATTAGGTTATTCAGGAGTTAATTATTATGGCATGCAGCGGTAGGTTAATGGTGAAGTTTAGATGGTCTGTAGTTCACACTTCTGGCTTAACTAGAAAAAGCTGTACAAATTTTTGATAAATGTGCAAAGTAATTATATGTATTTGGTATTAATAATATATAAACATATAAAGTAGAATGTATTCAACCGATTTATTTGATTATGTGTGTGTTGATAGTAAACGTAATAAATTGTAGGAATCCCTTAATGCTCACAATAGAAGAAGATTTGTTGAAAGCATTATTACAATCTAAATTAATTACTCAAGAAGCATTTGAACAAATTCAAACCATTCAGTTTCAAAGAGCTGCAAGGACAGATAAAGGAGTTTCTGCTGCACGACAAATTGTTTCTATAAAATTACGTAAAATTTGAAGTATTCTTTAATTTCACACAATGATGATTTTTTTTAGCTGAGGAAGTTGACATATCTACAATTAATAAGTATTTACCCGAGCAAATACACGTTTTTGGAGCAAAACGTGTTACAAAAGGTTTTAATAGTAAATCTCAATGTGATGGTAGAACTTATACATACATGTTGCCAACTGCTGCATTTGCAAAATCCGATTGTGAACCGATACAAGAAACTTTCCGTTTAAGTAATAGTACATTAGATGAAATAAATCAGGTTTTAAGTGTGTTTGTTGGTACTAAAAATTATCATAATTTTACTTGTAAGAAAAATTTTAATGATCCTAGTGCAAAAAGGTATATTGTATCTTTTGAGTGTGAGCCACCAACAATCTGTTGTGGAGTAGAGTTTGTTATCCTTAAAGTTAAAGGACAAAGTTTTATGCTACATCAAATACGAAAAATGGTTGGACTTTTGTTAGCTATTGTAAAAGGGTATATTCCTTCTGATATCTTGAGTAAAGCGTGGACTCATGAAAAACTAAATATTCCAAGGGCACCTGGATTAGGACTAGTACTAGATTATGTTCACTATGATAATTATAATTATCGCTATGGTAAAGATGGTATTCATGATATTTTAGATTGGAAAGAAGTTGATTCTGATGTCAACAGTTTTAAGGAAAAATATATTTACCCTACAATTATTGATACAGAAATAAAGGATAAACCTATGTTATTATGGTTAACTGAACGTTTGATGACACACAAATTTAATGAACTTGAAAATGAAGGTATGGGAAGTGATGATGAACATGGTAGTGATGAAGAAGAAGATAACAAAACTGATACAATTTCTTCCAATAGTGATATTGTATGCACAAGTAGAGAAAGATCAAATCAAATATAGTTTTAGTATAAAGTTTCATTATAAACTTTCATTAAAATTGTTTGTATAAATTTGTTTTTTTAAAGATGTGTATTTTAATTGCAAGCAAAACATAGATTTTTTCTAAGGTATGAATACAAATATGTTGACACTAAAGCAATACTACTGAACAATTTTGAGGTAATATTGGTTTCTGGTGGAAATTACTCAAGCCTACCCTTTTCTAGTTAAATCAATTGCTAAAATTCAAATCCTAATATTCCATAAAAGTGAATTTGTGTTCATCTTTAAGAGTCCTTAACTTCCATTTTTTTAATATTTCACAAAGTGATCTTTATAGTCTTAGATATTCTTATGTATAATGTAATGAAATAAATAATTAATTTTCTTTCCTCTATAACTTGTTTAATAATTATCAGATTAGTCTACATTTATTTTTAGTTCCAAAATATATACAGTGTGGTAAAAAGAGTTCGATTGATAAGCAAAGCTTTGATAACATCAATTTCTCAGATAATTTTATTCCAGATAAAAGTTGGTGCATCACGTAAAACTAAATATGCACTAGACAGATTCTATCAATAGTGTACTCATTAGTGGAAAATTGACAGATAATTGAAATTTTCTCAATAAAATGCCTTTCTTTTGCAAGATATCAAAAAGGGTTATAGAAATTAGTTGCTTATTTTTGATTGATATACTCAGATGTGAAGTTTGGATGACATTGAGAAGTTATAAATTTTTGTTATTTATGGGTATCGTTTATCGGAATATTAATTTATTTCAATTTTCAGTTTAAAATTGAATTGAAGTGTACTACACTAATTATTTGGTAAGAATGAATGAAGGAAATGCTATGTAACAAATAACATTTAAACGGGTAATGCAAAAATAATGGCATTGGCGTCGATCAATGACCTTTTAGAGCATTCAGTGGTATTATTTCATAAAATAATTTTTGGATCGGGTTCTGAACAAACGGAATTTGTTTAAATCACCTTATTTGTAAGTTCATTGTTATTTTCAACAAGTGTTTTTATAGGAGCAATAAAAATAAACAAATAAGGTGGTTTAAATAAATTCTGTTTGTTCAGAATCTGATCCAAACATTAATTTATGAAATAATACCGCTGGTTGCTTTAAAAAGTAATTGTTCGACGCCAATGCGGTTATCTTTCCTTTTCTCGTTTAAATGTTATTAGTTATGTAGCATTTCCTGAATTTTTCAATTCATTCTTCCCAAATAGTTAGGCTAGTATACTTTAATTCAATTTTAAACCGCAAATTTCAATTATCTGTCATTTACTACTAATTGGTACGCCACTGGTAGAATCTGTCTAGTGCATATTTAGTTTTACGTGATGTACCTACCAACTTTTATCTGGAATAAAATTTTCTGAGAAATCGATATTAACAGTTTTGGTTATCGATCAAACTCTTTGGACCACACTGTATAATTTGTGAGTAACAACATCATACTTCCTTATAGGTATTCATGTTTCATTTTATTGTGGAATTTTAATTTACGTAAATACATTAAAAATCTGATGTAGCCAGCGTATTACTTTGGTAGGCGTTGTCATGCTACATTAGCAAAGAGTGAATCCTGTGAGGTACGGCTATTTTCAAGCTTTTATATTTTTCGTCATATTAAATGTACAAAAAAAGTATTATTTCTTACTTAAACCTAACCAGTTTAAGAAATAAAAATATATGTGCGCAAATTTTTTATTGTTAAAAATATATACTGAGTGTCACAAGCAGGTGGTTCGTCGCTATAACTTTTTTTATTTGTGTATGTAAATAAATGAAATTTGGTAGGTAGATATGTCAGATAAATTTGGATTTTTCACATATTCATTTGTTTTCTATTCTAACTTTCTTATTTTAAATGAGACAACCGGTATATTTTTGTTTATTTTAATAGAAAACAACATTCTGAAAATAATACCCCACTTGTCACTTTTTGACACCTAACATAAAAAAAATGTTTAAAATTTCAGTCTAGAGTGCCTTGAATCGCTTAAGGCTCGTTAATTTGACATCAGGGAGAGTAGAACGGGGCCAGCCTGAGACATTGACGTCATAAATAATTAAAAGTGGTGGTAGTAACGTGATCGCCTCACTTCCACGTGGCCATACCCCTATCAGCTGATTGGTCGTGCGCGCGCATAGAGCCTCAGGCCGAGCGTTCTGATGGGAGAACCTAAGAGCAGGCCACATCCTGATATGCGATTGATGGCGGTCATTTTGTAGGTGTCACTTGTCCATTTTTGTTGTGTCGGCCATTTTGTGCGTTTGTTCTGATTGGAGGTCCTAAGGCTAGACCACACCCCGTTCAGGTTATTGGTCGCGCGCGCATACAACCCCACATCGTGCGTTCTGATTGGAGGGCATGAGGGTAGGTTATGTCCACTGGTTTCTGATTGGTCCTCAGACTCCGCCTAGCCTGTGTTCCGACTGGAGGCCTAACGCTAAAATCAATTAATCAGATCAATTAATCAAATCAAATAAGCAGGCAACCTTGATCAAATCAATTAATCGATTAATCACATCAATATCAACCAAATCAATGTCGATCAAAAGGGTTTAAGGGTATACCACACCCTTCCAGATGACCAGATCAATCTCAATCAAATTAATCTCAATCAATCAACCTCGATTTGTAATTGGCGGGAGATTTGAAATTGTATTCAATAAGGGGGCCCTCATCAGACAGGTATAGACCTCCTGAACTTGTTCTAGGGTCTTCGCCCCTTGTCGGTTTCGCCCCCTTTGCCAGGCCCCCCTGATTGTTTGTGACGCCATATAGTGGTGCACTTTTAAAACTAATGAATGTTTCCTGTAATCGTGGCTCCACCTAGTAGTATATTTTTAAAAGTAGGTTTGATTGTTTGTGACACTACCTAGTGGTGTAATTTTAAAACTAATTAATGTTTTCTGTAATAGAGATTGATCGTGGCTCCACCTAGCGGCAAGTACATACAAATCCCTGTAATCGTTAGGGCGGGAAATTTGAAGCAGTATTCTAATAAGGGGTTCCATATTATCTCATAAGACAGCTATGGGCCTCCTGAAATTGCATTCTAATAAGGGGTCTCATACTATCTCATAAGCCAGGTATAAGAACTTGTGTTAGACGCTTCACCCCCTTGTCGTGGCCTCCTTGGTAGAAAAATTTGAAATAGTATTCTAATAAGGGGGTTCTCATCCTATCTCAAAAGGCAGGTATTGAGCTGGTGTTAGGGTCGTCGCCCCTTGCCAGCCCAGATTGTTTGTAACGCCATCTACGGTTGTATTTTTAAAACTAATAAATGTTTTCTGTAATAGAGGTTGATCATAGTTCCATTTAGTAGCACATTTTTGTTTTAATTATGAGTCATAATTAAAAGCAGTGTCCCAAATCGATCAATCAATCAATCAAATCAATTTCAAGTAGTACGAGTCAAACTAATTTTATTTATTAAGTCAATCTCATTATTACCTAACATAACAATTATAAACCCGTTTTTCTAAATGAATATTAAATCGGTAGTTTTGCTTGCAGGTCCTAAAGATCATCTTGAAACATCTTTACTCTTCAAATGTTCGTTAAATTGGTGTATACGATGATCCTCGGCTTTGAAAAACTTATAGAAACGCTCGGTTAACACAAATTTAAATTTCTTCTGTTCCACAACCACCTTTTCACCATACTTTGTTGTTACGATACTCAGATTAAGTATCTTGTATTCGATCCCTGTCTCCAAATACTTAATGTTTTGAATGGTTTAAAGCATGTTGATGCATTTAGAGTAGATAAATCCATATCTGTAATTATAACGTAACATTAAAAAATATGTACAGGTGCTGTATTGAACGAACTCCTTGGAAGCTTGAAACACGAGTGAATAACTGTTGGTTTTCTGTTACCTATATGCTCACAGTACATTCACCTTCTGTGTTTCACTAGTTCTAACGTTTTGGGAGAAACACACTAATCACTTAATTACGTAAAAAGACAAACAATAGGTCTAACGTGTCCAGAGAAAACACTAATTATCTACTTACGTAAAAAAGTGCGCTGTGTTTGAAATACAAATACAACGTTTTAAGTCCTGTAATTAGATCGAATTTTATAAACAACTTTTTTAATTACATCTCATTTGAATTTTAGATAGCTAAGTATTTGATTTTACTTCCAGATTGTAAAACCAACTTCTCCATTCAAAATACTGTTTTTGATTCAAGTTAAAGTTTACAAAAGCCACATCTGTAGTAAAACAATTTAAGATTCTGTTTGATCGAATTCAACTGATGATAGGAGACATATTAAAATACCTATCTTTTTTGGGCGTTTAAATGTTGTATTTGTATATTTAAGTTATATAATCTAAAAGTTTTCGGTAACGCTTACAATTATATAGTTGTATGTTGAAACAATTTACTGTACTGTGAAATACACGAGTAACAAAAATCTTTACCGTACTTGTTTTAGTTGCCAATATAAACATACTGTTTCATTATTCTTTAGCTGTAAACATCTGTTGAAATTTTAAGATGCTGGTTTGAAAACAGATTCCATCAACATCTTACATATAGAGATAAGATTTTAAAATGCATTTAAAAAACGTTGAGATGCTTTAATTTACAGTTGTACAATTCATAATAGCGTTATATCTACAAATTATGGGGAAATACGTTAAAGTGAAAGGATCATGTTAATGTAGTTGTTGTTGTGTAGAACATGCTTGTGCGACTTGTTTTTCCTAGCTAAACCTGATCATGTAAAAACCCGCATAATTAGATTTTAGCTATAAAAACTGCTGGATCATACTCTAAGATCACTTACAGTTCATACGTTGTGTTAAACTGTTCTATAATAACAAGCTTAACAATTTCTATCCTTTTAAATATTTTTGAGAGTGGTTTGATGTCCGAAGACAAGATTCCACATATGCACTATCACATTATTAAATGTGTTTTTGGTGGAGAGCCCATATCAGAGGTTGCTATAGGACGTTTCCAAAGGTTACTTGATGCCATGCAAAAGATGCCGTCCGCATTAATTGCTGTAGTAACATTTTCAATTTTCTAAAAATTTGCTGTTAATATTTCTTTATCATTCTAGGTGCTAGCTAAAGTGGAGGGTCGTGTTTGAATTTAAGTTTATGTATTTAAAGATGATTATTATATTTTCGTATCTTAATCTGTATTTTCAATCACAGGCTACACATGATGTAATGGCAAACAAGGGAGTTGAAACCTTATATGGTAATGGTAGTGGTGGTGGTAACGCAATAGCCGCCGATGATAATAAATATTTTAAAACAATGCTTGCGGGTGGAAAGTTTATTAAGCAGTTTAACACCACCGCACAGACGGTTGTGTTTAAATTTAAAGATGCCGATTTTAAACAATCCCCAATTACATGGTTTAAGGTAAGCAACAATAAATTGTGTATTTTCAATCCGATTTCTTTTGTACCAAGGCACATTTACTAAAAGTTCATTTCTGTTGCAGGCCTCATTACATGAATTGATAGGTAAAGTGCGTGCAGGGTTTAATCCATCAGGCGGGGTTGGGATGGTACTCACTAATGACAAATTCCCCAATAGGCCCTTAGGATTTCCATCCTGCTGTGCAGATCAACTGAGCTCCACTGTAATTATTGCGACACTTGAGAAAATCTTGCAGAGTAATGTAAGTTCCTTTAATAATGACACGTTGAATTTGCAAGTAGACAGTTGTTTTACTTGTGGGGTATGGTGACACAGCACGTCAGGGAATGATAGGTGTCAGTTTTTCAGAGTTTTTCAGACGTACAACTGGTGTTATAACCATCAATAATAAAGATAATGTATGTTTAGGTCGTGCATTAGCGGTGGCCATAGCTGCAGCCGAGGACGATCCTCAATTGGCACACCTTAAAAAAGGTCAACCTATTTTGAATCGGAGGACGCATGAGTTATGTACTGCCGCTAATGTCGATTTAAATAACGGCGGTAGTATCAAACATATATAGCAATTTCAGAATTACGTAACTAATCAGTAATTTCACTAGTTGTATATAACCACAGATTAGGGCGCATGATTGCACCCGTGCACAGAACGAACGTAAATTTACCGGTATTTACGTAGCTGACTTCGAAAAGATATAGACTTAGGGTATCGGGTTTTAGAAGTTTTTGAAGTGTGGGAGTATGCAGTTTGCCAATACGACCGAGATAGTATGAGCGGGGTTTTTTTCTCAGGTTACGTAGATAACTTTCTCAAAATCAAACAAACGTGTTCGGACTGGCCTTCATGGTGTAATGACGACGAATCGAAGGATCGACACATATGCAAGTATTTACAGAGGGACGGTATCTAATTGGACAAAGGTAAAATTTGGTCAAATCCAGGTCTTAGATATATTTCAAAATTATTTTTAAATTCATTTTGGGGCAAGTTCTGGCAGAGGGATAATTTAACACAAACTTGCATTATTTCTGATCCTCATGACTTTTCAAAATTATGATTGATCCTTCCAAGGAGACCCAGTCCATTTTAAACGTGAACGAGGAAGTTGTGGTCGTAAACTGGCTGAAACCCGAGGATGGGGTTGAACAGCTCAATACTGTCAATGTCGTCTTGGCAGCTTATACAACCGCCAACTCTCGCCTGGTGCTGTACAGTTACCTGGAAAACTTTTTAATATATTTTTCACCCGTAAACATTGTTTTAAAATATTTATTATCATCGGCGCGTATTGCGTTGCCACCGCCACCACTACCACCACCAGATAAGGCATCTGTTGCCGTTACACCACGTGCGCCCTGTAACTAAAAATACTGATTAAGATGTGAAAAGCATAAATATCATCTTTGAATATATGCACTTAACTTCAAAACGTATTTATTGTACTTACGACTTCACGTGTAAGACGACGATTGCATATGGTTATCATAGGCGGCTGTAGATGTTGACGGCTTCTAAATATTAAAAATATGATGAATTGTATAGCAAACAATACAGTTTTACATTTACAAAAAGTATTCTACTTACTGCGTCGCATCCAGCGTTTTTAAATGATGATGATGGACCATCAACAGATCCACCATCGCTAACACGGACTTCTAGAATGAATATTATCAACAAATATTAAAATTTGAACAACAACACGTTTAATAATATGATAGTACATATGTACGATCTCGTCTTCTAGCATCAAACCGAATTAAAAAATATTTAAAAGTGTAGGAATTTACAAGCTTGACATTATAGCACAGTGTTATCACGACGTATAGAGTATAAATGGAATTAGAGTAGGAAAAAAGGAAAAGGCCACGTATTTTATACCCTCCCCAAGGGGGAAGGCGGGCTGCTCTAGCTTTCCAAGCTCCTTCAGCCACCATCATGGATTCCCTCATACATACATACATTACGTATATATGCATGGTGGGATTAAGAATGGCTGTGATCAGGATAGGATCGAAAGTAACGGAGTTAGGGTTCTGAGGGGGAAAATACTACCCCAGCACTCGCCTAAGTAGCCGCATATGGTGTGCATATACGCAGTGATCATGCCGCTACATGTGTATGAAGAAGTCCCCCTGAAAAACCTCATACAAGGTAGACGGTAACGGGAATCGAACCCATTACCTCCCAAATGCTAAGTAGGTCGCTTCGCCACTACGCTACTAGCTCGGTATGGAATTACAGTATGATTCAGCATCTTTTATAGGTGCCAGCTAATTATGCTGGGGTTTTACGTAAACAGGTTTAGATAGGAAAACAAGTCACACAAGTTCAACACAACAACTATATTTCAGATAGAGTAATCTGTTCATTCCCATTTTACACGATTTAGCATATTTTTTACCAATATTTGAATTCAATTAATCAAAATCTTAAATTGTTTTACAACGGGATGGTTTTTGTGAACTATAATCTGATTCAAAACAGTATTTTTGATTTGAAAGGTGTCACAGTGACACTACGTAACGAATGTCTGCCTGTAAACATGTATAAAGTTTAAAAACGTAAATTCACTTTTTGCAAACAACAAATCTAGTTAATGCCCATTGTGTTTTATTATTATGTAGAATTTAGCAGCGTATTGAAAAATCAATGATGTATTTTTATCTTTATCTTAGGCATCTTTTTAACATCAAAATGATCCCATTGTTTTTATTTTAAATACCTACTAAATTGAGCACGTGTTTAAAACATGCATTAATCGTAACAGGTATAAATTTTGATACATATCTTTTCGGTAATACTAATGGGATCTTAACTGTTTGTTTATTTTAAAACTAATTTTGTATGTACGTATATACGGTATAAATACTATAGTTAATTTGCTGCTGAGTGTTCGATATGGAATTATCCCCTACAAGCCCTTGACCAATTTGTGTTTTCTTTCCGTCATAGTAAACCCGAAAACTCTAAGCTTGTATTAAAGAGAAATGTAAATAATGCGACGTTTAGTTAAATACCGACCGTTCGTAGTGTTCTGCAAAAATCAACCGTAATACTTTAGTAAATAGTTTCGACACTGAATCATATTCCCATGAAGTCGGAGCTAAGTTGCCGCTTACTTTGAGCAGTAGTTGGCAAACATTTATCCATTTTATATTATTTATTAGTTTTTAAATATGTACATATGTATAAATTTTTAAATATTCAGTTACCACTTCTTGGTATAAATTAAAAATTGTTAAAACAAAATTATGGATATTATTTGGTACAAACATTTGTATAACTTAAATAATATTTTTTGTTTTAAATATGCGTGTTAAATAATTATTACCTGTTATTATAAATCGTAAATCGTAAATAGGTAAAATAAATACAATTTGATATATGAGTAAGAGTATAAACTTATTTAGATTATATATTTTGAGAAAGTTTTATTTTCTATTTCGTGTTGTTCTAACTTGTACCATAAAAATATTACTACATTTTTTCACATTCTAGGTACATTTTTAATCTAAATATATAATTACTACTTTTTATTAATAATTAAAATCGATGAAAAAATATTTGAATGGGTGAGCTAACATTATACGTATGAATAAATATTTGCGAACTACTGCTATAAGTAAGCGGCAACTTAGTTCCGACTTCAAAGGAATATGATTCACTGTCGAAACTATTTACTAAAGTATTACGGTTGATTTTTGCAGAACACTACGAACGGTCGGTATTTAACTAAACGTCGCATTATTTACATTTCTCTTTAACACAAATTGGTCAAGGGCTTGTAGGGGATAATTCCATATCGGACACTCAGCAGCAAATAAACTATATCGAATGTTGACTTTACAATCTTGAACTAAAGTCAAAGTGATAAAATACTTATCTTTTTTGGGTGTATTTTAAATTATACAATCTAAACGTTTCGATAACACTTACAGTTATCTTCGTCAGTAGTAATATTTATTAAAATTGTTAAAGACGTTGTAAACAATTTTGTCAAAGTTGAAAAATTAAAACATAAACATCAGCCTGCTATTAACACAACAGTTTAAGAAACGTATAAAGCCAACTTTAGAATTAAATTTTAGTAAAGAATAACTAGGTCATTGAAAATTAAATATTGTTAAACTGTCTTAAAGATGACAAATCAAAACACTCTAACGGCGAAAGCTAACAATGAAAAATGTCAGCCAAAAAACACATTTAACAAAATTTAGTTAAGTTATGATGTAAGCGTAAAGTTGTGAAAAACTTCAATTTGAAAATAATAGAAGCATTGACAAATATAAACATGACATTAAATAAAATAATTCAGTTAAATCTAACAAAGTGATATCTTTTTCAATAAGTGCAAGTGTTATTAACCATGAAAAGCATAATGCAGAACGTTTTTTGTAATTTTTTAATTTTAATCTTAATTTCAACTACTTATATTAAATTATAGTGCTGTGGTAATTTAACATATAATTGGTAAAGAATTTTCTTCAAGGTCTAGGAAAACATACCAAAAAACCTATACATACCAAAAGTTAAAATTAAAATCAAAATTAAGACGTATAATTATGCCTTTTTTAATTATAAGATGCCAAAACCTATTTTTTCTTGTTTATTAAAATTATTAGGGTATTTATATATCTCAATAGCTTCACGTTGTAAACGAACATAATAATTAGTTTGTCTTGACAATATTCCCATATTGTATACACTCCGGAAGGTGGTAATGGGTTTGACACATCTTTAGGTTTAAGAACTGGTTTTTCTTTCAGGTTACGTCTAGAAGGTGTTATCACATTATGAATATCTGTAAGTGAATATCCATTATCTTGTAAGGATTTTGTTAAATATTTATATTCATCCTTCAAAAATTCCGGGTCACAAATTCGTTTTGCTCGATCTAGTAAAGATTTAATTACACAAATTGTTTGACAGATAGAATTGAAAAAATCCTAATTAAATATGGCGGTAGGACTATTTTTAAATGTGTCAAACCCATTATCATCTTCCGGAGTGTATGTTATCTTGTTCATGTGGGAAAGTATACATTGGAGCCACAACACGTAGCTTTGATACAAGACGTAGGGAATATATGAGATTTTGTAGATTAGGTCAACCAGGGAGGTCTACGGTGGTTGACCATGCCTTGAATAATCTAAAACATGACATTCAATTTGACAATAAGGAAATATTGTCAAGACAAACTCCTTATTATGTTCGTTTACAGCGTGCAGCTATTGAAATATATAAACACCCTAATAATTTTAATAGACAAGAAGAAATTCTCCGTAGGTTTTGGCACCTTATAATTAAAAAACGGATAATGATACGTCTTAATTTTGATTTTAACTTTAGCTTTTGGTATGTCTAGGTGTTTTGCTGTGTTTTTCCTAGACCTTGAAGCAAATGCTTTACCAGTTATATGTTAAATTACCACAGCGCTATGATTTAACATAAGTAGTTGAAATTAAGATTAAAATTAAAAAATTACAAAAAACGTTCTGCATTATGCTTTTCATTGTTAATAACACTTGCACTTATTGACAAAGATATCTCCTTGTTAGATTTAACTGGATTACTTTATTTGATATCATGTTTATGTTTGTGAATGCTTCTATTATTTTGAAATTGAAGTTTTTCACAACTTTACACTTACATCATGACTTGATTAAATTTTGTTAAATGTGTTTTTTGGTTGACATTTTTCATTGTTAGCTTTCGTCGTAGAGAGTGTTCTGATTTTTCATCTTTAAGACAGTTTAACAATATTTAATTTTTAATGACCTAGTTATTCTTTACTAAAATTTAATTCTAAAATTGGCTTTATACGTTTCTCAAACTGTAATATTAATAGCAGGCTGATGATTATGTTTTAATTTTTCAACATTGACAAAATTGTTTACAACATGTTTAACAATTTTAATAGCTATTACTACTGACGAAGATAACTGTAAGTTTTATCGAAACGTTTAGATTGTATAATTTAAAATACACCATTAAAAAACCCAAAAAAGATAAGTATTTTATTATGTGTGATAATGGTGAAAGTTTACATTTTCATAAAATCAAAGTAGTGTTCTTGAATTACATTTTTTAAACTTTATTCTATATGTGAGCATTTGATGATGAAGTTTCAAGATGGATGTTTGAATTTACATTCTGACGAAAGTACCTCAGATACGAGTTACCAGAAAAATAATCCTTTCAAATTTATGTTTGAGAGAAAACTGTTAAGTAATTTATAAGACGAGTCCCAATCAGGAAAATAACCGCTTTCAGACTAATGATGAGAAAACTGTTAAGTAGTAAAAACATATTAATGAGAATGTGGTGCAAATAAATAAGAAACAGTGAAGTAACACTTGTACCTGTACACAAACGTCAGGATTCGTGTGTACAATAACAACCACCCTGTGTGACAATAACAATATGTGTGTGTCACATTACAAGTCGAAAACTCTTAGTGAGTATTCATAAGTACATTTTATTATTATCATTATTATTATTATTATTATTATTATTATTATTATTAATATTATTATTATTATTATTATTATTATTATTATTATTATTGGTGGTGCACATACCTCGGGGGTACCCCTGTTGGGGCTGTGGCATTTCCACGCTCCCGGATGAAATACAGTTGTGTCGGGTGTGCGAACAGGCCTTAACGGGGGATTACAGCGATGACGGTGAGGACTACCCTGGCCAATTCTATATTACCTACTTATTTTTAAAATTGTGTATTTAAAAATCAGTTTATAAAATTCACTGTATTTGTATTTCAAACACATTGTGCCTTTTACATAACTAGATAATTAGTGGGTTTTCCCCCAACACGTTAGAACTAGTTGAATAGTGTTTAGTGTAATCGTTATTGTCCAGAACAGCGGAATGCGTATTTGAACACGTTGCACTTGCGTTAACTCTTGTTGCTCCATCATTGTCTTTTTCACTCGCGCACTTTCACTGTTTTTGGCCTTGTGGTGCCTATTGTCCGCCACACTCGCGTATTTTACTGCTCGTTGCGCGTTTAGATCACATCGGGGTCACCAATTTGGTGTAATCGTTATTGTCCAGTACTATTTACACACTTAAACGTTTATTGTTCATTACAGTATTATTTAAACACTAATTATTAAATTTAGATCGTAAATACACGGTGCAGGGCGCGGGTCGAGCGGGTGTGGGCCTCGGTGTATGGCGTACGGTGGGCGAGGACGATCTGCATGAGGTGCCACTTCAGTTGCTGAGGATGAGGTTGCTTCCTCGGCGGAGGGGGGAGCGGTGTAACCATCGAAGGCACGGCCGATTCTTGTCGGAAGGCCTGGAAATCGTTCCGTTGTCGGAGGCCCTGGCGAACGGCTTCCGTGCGTACCATCTGTACTTACAGGGCAGCCTGCAGTTGACTCTGTAACAACCCTGTCCGGGCTATAAGAAACACCGGCGCAGGGAGTTAGGTTGTTCTTATCTGGGCTGTGGGAAACTCCGGTGTAGAACGCTAGTTCGCCTCGGTCCGGGCTATAAGAAACAGGCACAGGGCGCTTGAATCTGTCCAAACTATAGAGAAACTCCGAAGCAGAATGATCCTTTGGATGGTTTGCTTCTCTTACAAACCCGAATGCGAGGGCGTGCTTTGTGTCTGGGGGTAGCGTTGAAGGGTGTGCTTTCGCGCGTGTGGTTAGCATCACCCCACAAGTGGATGTTTGTTATTGTAGCTACATAACGGAGGAATCCTGAATACAATTACTTTATGTTAATGATTACACTGACTATTCATAAGTGAAACACAGAAAGTGAATGTTCTGTAACTATATAAGTAACAGGAAGGCAACAGTTATTCACTCCAGCGTCAATCTTCCAAGGAGTTCTGTCAATTCAGCACTGGTAAGTGATCGTCTTGGATTTAACCCTTATTTCATTTCACTTTATTTATCTGCACATATTTTTTTAGTGTTATATTATAATTACAGATATGGCTTTATCTACTATAAATGCACCAACATGCTTTAAACCGTTCAAAAACGTTAAAGATTTGGAGACAGGGGCCGAATACAAGATATTCAATCTGAGTGTCATAACAACAACGTATGGTGAAAAGGTGGTTGTGGAACTGAAGGAGTTTAATGTGTGATACCCGTGCGTTTCCATAAGTTTTTCAAAGCCAAGGACCATCGAATACATCAATTTAACGAACACTTGGTGAGTCAAGATGTTTAAATACGATCTTTAGGACCAACAAGCAAAACTAAAATTTAATATTCATTTAGAAAAACGGCTTTACAATTGTTAGTTATGTAATGATGAGATTGACTTAATAAATAAAATCATTTTGACTTGTACTACTTGAAATTGATTTGATTGATTGTTTGATTAATCGATTTGGGGCACTACTTTTATTATGACCGCCAAGGGGGCTAACGCCCAAGAGCAGGTTCCAGTGACCCATACCTATCTTATGAGGTAGTATGAGTGGACCTCCTTATTCGAATACCATTTCAAATTTCCCGCTCTAACGATTACAGGGATCTGCATGCACTTATCGCTAGGTGGAGCCACGATCAACCTCTATTACAGAAAACATTAGTTAGTTTTAAAAATACACCGCTAGATGCTGCCACAAATAATCAAATCTACTTTTAAAAATGTACTACCAGGTGGAGCCACTATTACAGAAAACATTCATTAGTTTTAAAAGTACTCCACTAGAAGGCGTCTCAAACCATCAGGGTGTCTGGCAAGGGGCGAACACCCGACAGCGGCGAAGACCACAGAACAAGTTCAGGAGGCCTATACCTGCCTTATGAGGTCGTATGGGGGCCACCTTATTAGAATACAATTTCAAATCTCAGTCAACTAGACAAATCACAGTCAACTAGGCATTGTAAATATAATTTAGTAATGAAACGGTATTTTCTGCCCGAAACATAAAAAGTTTAAATTGATTTTTCTTGCAAACGGTATGTATGTAAAGTTATATTAAATGTTCAAAAATGTTTCCATTTGCATCAATGCAAATTGTCAACCGCTTAGTAGAGGTTACTTTGACATTTTAAATGGTGCTTCTTCGAATGTTTCGAAAAGCCTCAGTAATTCGAAGTTTCATATTGGCTTGTGTAGTAGGCAAATCCCTATACATCTCTTGTTTCACATATTCCCATAGAAAAAAGTCTAGGGGAGTGAAATCGGGTGATCTCGCGGGCCAGCGATCTATCCAGCGATCTTCCGGCCAATTTTGTAAAGTCAACGTACTCGATTATGGTAGTGCGGTGGGGATCCATCATGTTGGTAATACATAACTTGTCGAGTATGTAGATTCACATTATCAAGCAACTGTGGCAAATCTTCTTGAAGGAATTGCAGATATCTTTCGCCTGTCAGGGAACCCACGAAAAAGAAATGTACTATTACATCAGTGTTGATAATACCACCCCACACATTCACATCCACTGATGCTGGTAATCAACTTGTCGTACCCAGTGTGGATTTTCTTCTATGCTATTAAAACTTGCTTCGTCGCCAAATAGTACAAAGTCAACAACACTGGCTTGTTGGTTAATTTTGTCCAGAATAATATTGCAAAATGCGACACGAGTTGCGAAATCTTGCGGTCGTAGGATTTGATGCAAATACAAATGGTATGGGTGATATTTATGTTTGTTTATAATTCTTTATATTGAACTTTTGCACAGATCTACGTGTACCGCAATCTGACGAACAATTGCGTGAGGATTTTCTTCTAAATTTAATAAAACTGTCAACTCGTTTTCATCGTTTGCAACTGTACGATTTTCTACATCTCTTTTGTTGTATATGACATTTCCTGTCTCTTCAAATCGTTCTCGCAGAAGTTGAAACGCTTCAGGTTTTGCATGTTTAGCTAAAGGGTACTTTTGTTTATAAATCCTGGATGCCAACAAACAGTTCCTTTCCGTTTGTCCCAAAACATAGATCATATTAATCAGCTCTTCTTTTGAAAAATTCATGGCACACTAAGTAAATAACGATGTCATTAACAGATAATTATCTGACAATTCTTCATGAATTATTTATAATAAGTGGCTTTCATTTGTTAAGTTGTTAAGAAACAGAAAAAGACAATCGAAAACCAAGCTACTGTTATTCATTGTGTTCTTCACTTCCATTTTAAACTTTATAGGTACGCAGTTCTGCGAGTAAATAATTATTAAGCGTTGCTCTTTTATAGTGCAAAATGTTGCATTGTGTCATAAACATATAGATTCACGGTTTTATAGCAATTAGCATTGCTTCATTTTTGTTTTTCTGTGCACTATGATATTGTCTTTATTTATTTTATATTGTGACAAATTCAACAAAAATAAAAAAATGTTTACAATTTTCAACTTTATCACTAAATAATTCAAAAACACCTAAGAATAGGTAGAAAAAAGTGAGTATCTATTGAAAGTCCGTAAAAAATGCTATTCAAATCTGTAATAAAATACAGGGTGTGTCATTAAAAAAAATGAGAAAAATAACATTGCGCAAGATGGACCACCCTGTATATGCAAAGAAAAGAGTCTGCAATCTGAATGTAGAAGTTAAAACTAGACAGATTAGAAAAACAAATCCCAAAATTTCACTCCGATATCTTTCAAGATGGCGGAACAGGAGCGTACTTAATTGACTAATTTTTTTACATTGTAATGTCAATAACTTAGGAACCGTTAGTCGTAGACCCATAGCACCTTATACCATTTTGCTCAGCATGTAACAGAGAATTCAAATATATAAAAATATATAGAGTGGTCCATAAAAAAAACACAAGTTTAGTGAAGTACTCGAAAATGGGACACCCTGTATATACAGAAATATTTTTACAAGATGCTCCTCGTTGTTGACTACAATAATCTGTTATAAGATTTTTTATTAAATCAACAGTATAGGCGTAATCTTCCACCCCCCAAATCGTTGGGGCACCTATATATATATATATATATATATATATATATATATATATATATATATATATATATATATATATATATATATAATTTAAAACTTGTTAGGGGATGTTGGCAATTTCTTTAGTTTAAATAAACTTTTTATCTATATCTCCAGTATTTCGCATTTATTTCTTCAGGGAGAAACTACTACAGTAAACGAATAGTAAAGATTAATAACAAGTTAACAATATTTCAATATAGTTACTCTAAAAATAGAAATTAAATTTAACAAACGGGTGTAAACACGACATTTGTTGACGGACGTAATATACTTTTTAGTAAAATAAAAGATAAAACTCCCACTCTACACCAATCAGAAATAGTATACTCTATACCCTGTGTTGATTGTGATAAAATTTACGTAGGTCAAACTTCTCAGACACTAAAAAATGGGTTAACGCAATATAAAAGTGACTGTAAGTTAAAAAATAAAAATAAATTTTGCGCTTAGCTTCACATTCTCAGGATTTAAATCATCAATCTAATTTTAGTTGTATAAAATTATTAGAAAAATAATCAAATTACAAGAAGAGATTATTTTTAGAAATGTTTCACATTAAAAATATACCAGTTGCGTTAAACTATAAAAGTGATATGGATAATCTTACCGTTATTTATCCTTATCTCTTAGAAATTTTTTTTTCTGTTATCTTATATTTAGGATTCATTGCTGCAGAATTATTACGGTGAGATTTGTACATAATATTTATTAAGATAGCTGTTTATTACTTTCGTCAACAAATGTTGTGTTTATAATCTGTTTGTTAAATTTAATCTCTATGTTTAATGTAACTATATCGTATATCGTAAGTTAGACTCCCGAAACATTGTTAACTTGTTATTTATCTTTACTATTCCTCTACTGTAGTATATATATATATATATATATATATATATATATATATATATATAAACTTAAAGGGCAGTTCCTCTCTTAAATATAAGTTGAAAACATAAATTTCAACTCAAAATAACTTATCGTTTAAAAGATACAGAGTGTCAAAGTTTAAAGAAATATAACAGTTTTTGGTTATAACTCGTATAAATTTAAACAGATTTTAAAGGAAATTGGCATGAACAATAAGCAAGCATAGATCTTTAATGTGGCTATTTCAGGTTTTGTAGATGTCTTCCAGTAGAAGATATTCAAGGTTTGGCCCCCTTTTCCCGTCCTATCTTTTACGTCACTGCATTTTTTTTTAAATCTAAAAGTCCTTTCTAATTTTAAATTTAATTTAGAAAAAGAAATTACTCTCGAAAAATTTTGATTAGAAGCTTACTTACAGAGATATTTTAGAAGAATTTTGTTTTGTTAACGGTCCATGGGCATTGCAATTTAGAAAAAATATTTACAGTTGTAATTTTTTTATTACAAATCAAAGATTAAACAAGATAAGAACAATAACATTTTTTAATAATAAATTGAATATTGTATCCAAAACTAAATTTATTATTTTTTATAATAAATGTTCAAATTGTAGCCCTTCAGCATCGATACAGGCTTGACATCCTCTTAACATTGAATTGAAGATGCCTGGCATTTTTCGTAATTCATGGAAGGCGTCAAAAATTCTGTTTATCAAGCCATCGCGATCATCAACAGTAGTGTCATAAACTTTCGATTTGATATATCCCCTAAGGAAAAAATCAATAGGCGTTAAAACAGGTGATCTAGTGGGTCAGGGAATGGGACCACCACTTCCAATCCAACGATCTGGATATGTGTTATTTAAGTAATTTCGGACTTGGGCCGAAAAGTGAGGCGGTGCTACATCACGCTGGAATACATCGTATTCTGAATATCTAGGGCAATATCCTCCAGAAATTCCAAAAGAGATTTCGTTATGAATTCAAGATGACCGGTAACGTTGGGAGGTAAAATAAAAGGTCCAATCAAAAAGTTTTGAATGATCGCTCCCCAGACATTAACTGAGAACCGTTGTTGATGACTACGTACGACGGCAACGTGAGTGTTCCTGTGACTCCAGATATGGCTGTTGCATGTGTTGAACATACCATCCCTTGTGAAAATGCCTCATCCGAAAACATCACATGCGAAGCAAAAGAAGGCACTGGAAATCTCTCCAAAAACCAGCGATAAAATTCTGTTCTACGCGCAAAGTCTGCTTGATCTAGCGACTGAACTTTCTGCTATTTAAACGGATGTTGTCGGTCTTCATGTAAAACTCTCCAAACCGATATGTGAGAAACACCCATATCGTTAGTCACGGCACGGGTGCTTGTGGATGGATTTTCTGCTACACGCTCTAAAACCTCCTCTTCAAAACGCAATGTTCGCCTGAGGCTCATTTGTCCAGGGGGTGTAGGACGCTTGAGAACTCCAGTCTCTCTTAAACGAGCATGAATGCGTTGGAAAATTTTACGGTGTGGATGCCGCCGATCAAGAAAACGTTGGTAATACAAATGAGCGGCTTCTCTACTGTTCCCATTTGCAGCACCATAAATAAAATGCATATCTGTTAACCCTGCAGGTGTGTAGTTTTGCATAATAATAAAAACACGAAACTGATGCACAAGCGAAATTGTCTTGACAACAGCAAATAAATATGGGTATAGAAAAACTACCTATCAATTTTATCTATGATAGACAGATTTTGTTAAAATACATTATTTTAAATAATTCAAGTGTAAGACTGTAAAATATCTCTGTAAATAAGCTTCTAATCAAAACTTTTTAAGAGCCATTTCTCTTTCTAAATTAAATTTAAAATTAAAAAAGGCTTTTAGATTTGAAAAAATGTAGTGGCGTAAAAGATAGGCAGGGAAATAGGGGGACAACCTTGACTATCTACGCCGCTGGAAGACCTCTACAAAACCTGAAATAGCCAAATTAAATATCTTTGTTTGTTTATTGTTTATGCCAAGCTTCATCAAAATCGGTTTAAATATACACGAGTTATAACCAAAAACTGTAATATTTCTTTAAACTTTGACACCCTGTATCTTTTAAACGAAAGGTCATTTTAAGTTAAAATTTATTTTTTCAACTTATATTTATGAGAGGCCAGTGAAGCGGGAAATTTTGAAGTACCCAATTTTTTCAGAAAATGTTTATTATCAAAACCTCTTTTACAGGTTTGAGTAGAGGAAAGTATGCCATTTTATGTGTTAAAAATAATTCCGCTCAAGTTTGAGCCATTTTTGTGTAAATACTCTTCTAATCTACATTGAAAATTTTCCATTACTCGGCGGATCAGGACAAGTTGAATTCGGTCAATTTCTTGTGTAATGTTTATTGCTAATTCTGGTAAGGTTTGTGGTCTATTACTGTATACCCTGCTCTTCAGAAATCCCCAAAGGAAAAAATCACATGGTGAAATATTAGGGGATCTTGCGTGCAACGAAATGTCACCCTGTTTGGAAATGAGTCGGCCCGGGAAAAGTTCCCTTAAAGCAGTCATAGACACGAGAGTAGTATGACTTGTAGCCCCGTCCTGATGAATATAATTGATGTCCGGAAGCCTAGGTAACTCTTCCGTCACAAATGTTCTGATCATGTGTGTAGCGGTTTCCCGTAACAGTTGTGGTATTTCCTGTATCGTCTTTGAAAAAATATGGCCCAATAATACCAGATGATGAAATTGCACACCACACTGTAAGTTTCGGACTATGTAATGGCTTTTGGTGTCTCTCCTGTGACTATTTTGCTTGTTTACATATCCGTTTAAATGGAAATGTGCTTTATCTGACATAAACATGCGGCGAATAAAGTTTTCACCATCATGTACACGTCGCAGTATATCTTCGCTGAAAATTCCTACGAGCAAACATATCACCATCTTTCAACTCTTGGACGACTTGAATTTTATAAGGAAAAGATATGTCTTTATGTAAAATTCGTCGTAACGATGTGCGGCTAATGTTTAGTGCAGAAGCACGTTTCACTGCAGAACGCAGTGGACTACGTGTTAATGCTCGCACCCAATCAATGTTTTCCTCCGTTCTTACCTTACTGCCCCTTTACGCTTCAAGTTTAACGTGGAGCCAGTTTCTTCAAACTTTCTTACCCACTGTGAAATTGCATGAGCGGAGGGCACACTTCCATGTCGTGGAACATTAAAATTATTACGCAACAATCGTTGTACCGAAGTCACACACTCACCATTTTTGTAAAATGATTTGACGCAAAATGCAAGATGAACGCCTGACCACTTCGTCATGTTTCTGGTTTAAATGTCAGTACATGTCAAACAATAATCAAGTCATGGAAACATTGACTTTTGGCAAAAAAAACTTTTTGAAAATAAACATTTTCTCAAAAAAATGGCTACTTCATGATTTTCCGTTTCACTGGCGGACCCTGTATATATATATATATATATATATATATATATATATATATATATATATGGAAAACGGTATTCTTGACTGGTTAAAATATAATTATTTAGATAAATCTATATATGGAACACTCTAATAACTTTTAGATAATTCTCTGAATAAATTCACTGGTCTTAAAATTTAAACGATAAAGTAATCAAAACGAATCTCTAAAAGAGAAAAAAAAACAGTGCGTTCATACATTCGCTTTACATTTAAGTAACATAATAATGAAACACACAAGAATTTATTTAAATTTTGTCAATCACCACAATAAAAACACAACAATTTTACCTTAATTTGTTACACAGAATCTGGAATGGACGCAAAGGGTAAATTCGACGATCCGGTTGATGCCGGAGCGATGTTTGCAATTCCCAGTACCATTCAGCTGGGGACAGCTTCCTTTTGCTACTTGCGTTGGGATCGAATCTCAATTGATCGTGTACACGCTAATATTTACGTTTACACGAAATTGGTTCACTTAATTTTTATTCTCGTTAACTATACACCAAAAGCGGTATTATTTACAGCACTATACTTGTTATGTTTACACTTATAATGTACGTCTTGAATATTTTAAATTACGAAAAAGCTTTATTTAATTACAGCACTTTTCATAATATAAAATTTGAAGACATAGGAATTCGGGCTAAAAATAGGAATTGGTATACAAGGAAGATTCGAGAAGCTATTGCAATTCTGAAACAGCCTAACTTCAACAAGGATAATTGATATCAACTGTCCGATACCTGAGTTTTTATTTTCAAGACTAGAAAGTTATACAGTGTGCAACGGTGATTTCATTTGAATTCTTTAATATGCTTATAATATATCATATTTGTCACTTTGATGTTACCTTGTCAATTTGATATTACGCCTGACAAGTGACGAAGGACAGAATTTCTATCTGAAAACGTGCACAAAATAAACAAATATACAGGGTGGCGCATTAGTGTGACAAAGTCCCATATCTCCTTTATTTAAAGAAATAATAAAAAAAATTAAATACAAAAGTTGTAAGATGTGTTCTGGTGCATATTCCAAAAATATTTTTAATTATACAGGGTAGATCATAAAAGCTTAGAAGTAATTAAAAAATTTTTTTTTAATAGAAAACCCTATATATTATTACATATTTAGATTCTACATACAATTTTAGACACATTTTATGTATAATGTCCTACGCCTAAGTCTAACCGTTTTTGACAAATTTCAAATTTTTTGTAAAAAATGACGTTTGCTGGCCAAAACATAGGTGGAAATCTTTTCTAAACGAGGCCTTTATCAATTAGCTATGGTTGGTTTCCTTGGAAATGGGGACCTACTCTAATGGGCTGTATTGATATTTTTGTAATACATTCATACAGAGTGATCAAAAATGGACAATAAAAAGTAGATTCAAAAAAACCTATAAAGTTATTTTTCTTAAATGGAAACCCCCTATTTTTTTAATTCTATCTTATTTAGCATTAAAAATAAGGGTGACTTTGTATAAGAGTGTATATTCCAAAAAATTGTAATTTTTGAAATAATGACAATTTAACATTTTTTTATTGTAAAAAGGCTATACGGCTTTCAAGTTTTGTTGTTAGTTGGCCGTGACGGAGAGGCGTGGCATATAAAAATAATAGAGATCATCAGAAATGTCATTATTTATTGTCAGTTGATAATTTGTGTGATGCATTAGTATATTCAAGTTTTGTTGTTAGTAGGCCGTGACGGCGGGGCGCGGCGAAACAAAAAAAATCCAGCACTTCAGATCGAAATATTACAATTTACTGAGCCCCATATAAATAATTATTTTATTAAACGAACTTAAAATAAAGACAATATTTTTTTGATTCAACAAATTATGTCGTAATCCTAATCATAAACTTAACACCTCTAATGTAACTAAACCTGTATCTAATTATACAGATAAAAGTATTAAAAACACGTCAAATACGTACTACCTAATAAGTTGTTCGAAATGTTCGCCTCTTTCTTGAATACATAATGCAACACGTCTCTCAAATTCGCTGCTTAAATTTCTATACATTTCAATACTAATGTTTTGAAAACAGTTTCTAATCCTAATCTCCATGTCTTCCTTTATAAACCTGCTCTTTGACGTACCCCCATGTGATAAAGTCCATTTTAGTAGGATCTGGGGATCTAGCAGGCCAAGAAACAGGCCCTCCCCTCCGAATCCAACATTCTGGATATTTAGCATTTAAAAAGTTATTATCGGACCTGTATGATGTACTGGGGCCCCATCATGAAGAAACCACATTTCTTGTTGCGTATCCTGTGGCACTTGACGCAACAAATTAGGTAGGTGGTTTTGCAGAAAGTCTAAGTATACTTCCCCTGTTACTCGTTGATCAAAAAAAATATGGTCCACTTACATGATTACCGACAAAACCTCCCCAAACATTTAAAGACCATCTAGTTTGAGAAGTATATCTTACAAAATGTGGATTTTCGGTAGAATAGTAATGAAAATTGTGTCTGTTTACACTTCCGTTTCTGTGAAATGTGGCCTCATCTGTAAATAAAATCAAATGAACAAAATTTCTTTGTTGGTTTATTTTGTTTTGAGCCATTGACAAAATTCCAGTCGTCTTTGATAATCTTCAGGAACAACTCTTGAAGTAGTTGAATGTGATAGGGGTGCATTCTTTGAGACTTCAATATCCGCTGTACCGTACGTCGTTCAACACCAACCTGCTGAGAAATGGGTCGTCCAATATATGGATTTTTGGTAACTGTTGTACATTTAATTGATTTTCCTCAGTCTGTGCTCGTTTTTCCCTAGTATTTTTTTCATATAATGTAATAACAATAAATAGCGCCAGTACAATAAATTTCATTAAACAACGCCAAGTTGTAATAACAAACTACTCAATTGTTATGATGTAATTTTAATGTTCTAATAAGGTAATAATGAAATTAGGTAAAATTCTCCCTAAACACAAATCATATAACTAATTGAGATAATTACCTTTCATCACTAATTTGTGCCTTTGACTCATCGGTAGATTAAATAGAGCCGGTTCAAATAAAATGATTGCTTAATTCCCTTGAATGCTGCTTCATTCCAATCTGCTAAATTATTTCCCCTTCACTAATTAATAAAAATGCAATATAAAAAATTATAAAAATATAATGAAATGAAATCTCGAGCGCCATGTTGTCTTTAGTTATAGGAACAACAAAACCTAGTTAATGAACAATAATAGTGTTTATGAAAATAAAAGAAACATTAACGTGCAATTAAGTTTATTTGTCCTATTGATGGATGATTGAGACAAATAAAAAGTCTTATTACTATTCTTAAAGTATAAAAAAATCATTAAATAATTACCTTCGTAATTTCTGTACTTAACATGTTTATAAATTTTGGTTTCATATGAATCGGAATTGTCAACTTGGTGAGGTCAGGATTGCATAAATGTGGTGCAATCTTGATCAGCCACACTACGACCAAATTGCCAAACTGGAACTACTCTTTAATTTAATCGTGAAAGTTTTCTATCCAATAATTTTATTGCATTCGTTGAAGTTCTTGTATGTAAAATTTGCGTTGTACAATGCAATCCAAGTAAAAATTTCCATTTAAGTTAGAAAAATAATAGTGGTAAAATAGTGGTAATAATAAAATAGTATAGTAGTAGTGCCATTAAAACCACAAAAAAAAAATAGTGCCTGCAAAAGAGCAAATGTTTTAATTTAAAATATTTCGAATTAAAAGGTAACACCACCAAAACTGATGGCACTATTACAAAAAATTTAGGGATAACCCAAAACAATGCATTCCGCTACAACATTCTGCAGGAAGTGAATTAAATAAAGGCTTTCAGAATAGCTCCTGTAAGTGCCCCCCCACGCATCTGCGCATAGAATTAAGTTATCACGCTTTGCGCGGTTTAAATGAATACCATTTTTAAGGAAAGGGAAATATAACTCTTTATGAAATATTTAAACCTAAAAAGATATGTACTATGAGATGCAAATTAAGTTGCCTTTCTCAATCCTATAATGCAAAACTTAAAAACTTTTCCTTATATGTAAATTAATAAATGAATGAAAGATCTTAAATTAAAGTATTTTTAATACAATACAAAAAAGGGTTGTTACAATAACACATTGCCAGTTCTTTAAAAACGCTCCAAAAGCTTTTCAAATGCCCTTCTTTCAGGTTGCCGTCTCTCTGGAAACCGTTGTTGATACAGTTTTCTTGCTAAGAGCGTATTCCTATCACTAGCTCCCAAAACAATAATCATATCAACCATCTCGGCTTGCGAAAAATTCATTATTTACAATTTTAATTCAAGTTTTAAATCAATTTGCTATAAAATACACTAATGCATCACACAAATTATCAACTGACAATAAATAATGACGTTTCTGATGATGTCTATTATTTTTGTATGCCACGCCTCGCCGTCACGGCCAACTAACAACAAAACTTGAAAGCCGTGTAGCCTTTTTACAATAAAAAATGTTAAATTGTCATTATTTCAAAACTACAATTTTTTGGAATATACACTCTTATACAAAGTCATCTTTATTTTTAATGCTAAATAAGATAGAATTAAAAAATAGGGGTTTTCATTTAAAAAAATGACTATAGGTTTTTTGAATCTACTTTTATTGTTCATTTTGATCACCCTGTATGAATGTATTACAAAAATATCAATACAGCCTGGAAACGTCATTTTTGACAAAAAATTTGAAATTTGTCAAAAACAGTTAGACCTGGGTATAGGACATTATAGATAAAATGTGTCTAAAATTGTATGTAGAATCTAAATATGTAATAATATATAGGGTTCTCTATACAAAAAAATTTAAATTACTTCTAAGCTTTTATGATCTACCCTGTATAATTAAAAATATTTTTGGAATATGCACCAGAACATATCTTACAACTTTTGTATTTAATTTTTTTTTGTATCTCTTTAAATAAAGGAGATATGTTACTTTGTCACACTAATGCGCCACCCTGTATAATTCGCACCATTTTTCCCATAGTCGAAAGAAAAATTCCTAATACACTTGCACTTTGTAAACTGTTGAGAAAAGTTACATATACAGTACTTCCTTCAAGAGAATTACTCGTACGTTATGGTCACTCTTAATTTAAGACTCTTCTCAACGCACTTAATATTATTTATACGTGTATAACGAAAGGTTTTTTTGGAAAGCTAGTAATATATAAATTCATGTGAAAAATTGTATGGTACATTCGTTGTATGAATGCATGAGACCTAAGCAACCCAAATATTTATTAACTTGCAAATGTGGTGTAAAGGTAGTTCAAAACCAAACAATTTAAGAAGTAATATGCAAAATAAAACACCTAAACTAACGACTCTATAACGTTAATGTTTCAACTATTAATTCTGTTCTTGTCAGTATTCCTTTAGGTAACAAGCTCTTGAAGTCCACTTTGCAAGCACTTCATATCGCTGAAGGCATTAAACGTCGACACAGCGCTTTGCAAGTTATTGTCTGTGCATAACCAAACGTAGTTACAAATTACTTTGACCTTAAAGTTAGCCCTCTTTAAAGAAAAGCTTTTACGCACAAAATTATTGCACAATCACAGGTTTTTTCTCGTTTTCCACTGCTAAATTTATATCGTAGGATTAAAACGAGATTTTGCAAATTAACGCGAATATTTGTATTCTTTTATAAATCACAAAAGACCGCCTTGCTCAACATTTCCACTGTACTAAAGCAATTGGTATTGATCTAGATCTAATTAAATGTTCTCTGAAAATTCTACAAAGAGAATTACGTCTTGTTTGATTTTAAATAATATAATAAAACGAGTTTTTCTACCTTTAAAACACACCAAAAACAAAATGTATTGAAGTATAATTAATTTGTAGGACTAAATGCTATCCTTTTAGCGTATACTTTTATACTCACGTTAAATAATTAAATTTTCAAACATTCATCGCTTAATTTAATAAATATGAGAATCACGACATTATTTTATACCTTTCAAATAATAAACTTTGCATGTGCTTTTGTTCATTTAGTAAGCTTTATTTGCATAAAATGAATAAAGCTTTTGCAGTTAAATCGGATATCGCCTTTTTTTAAAATCACGATGAATATGCAATTTACTTAAGAATTACTACTTATTCAAATCCACATGCACAGTGTACCATTTTTAGCGCCGTAGTTTTATAATCAAATTAAGTGTGGAAGATCTATGCAGTAATTTTGTTTTAATTTTAAGGATCTCAATTCTTTTTTTTGCTTTCACAATGTGAATAAAATGAATTTGTAAGTCGTTATTTGTAAAAGTGTAGGTTCTAAAATACAAACTCAAGTCTAAATAGCATTAACAGTCCTAAAACGTACAACATAACGACCCTTGTCTCGCGTGGCTGAAACTCAGAATTCGAAACCGAATTCGAAACCAAATTCAAAACCAAACGTAACGTTAGGGAGCAAATGCGTTCTACCGCATCGATTCGTCTCTGATATAATCTCTATTTTATTTCAAATTCAAAAGTAAACCAAGTACCTTCTATATGCTACAAATTTCGTTTATATAAAACTTACTTTGTAAGAAATATAAAGCATTTTTCGAATATACTAATATCCAGTAGTGCATGCCCATAATACTTAAGGGTCGATTTTGGAGATGGAAAAGTAGGTAATTTGGTCTTTTTGATTTTTCACATCTTATGTGCTATATAATTTTTCTGTGATTATTACCTTGGGGAAACTTTTTAAGAATTATACAACGTGTCCCAGATAACATTTCCAGAATGGGGATCTCGCTTATTATAAAAGATACAGATTTGGTTAAATTAGATGAATTACTCCTAAGGATTAGTGAAATTATAGGACACTCCAATTTTCAAATTTCAAATTTAAAAATGTATTTTATTAAAGACTCTAACAATAAGCAGGCCGTGAAACATAAAAACTCAATCGAATTTAATGTCACTTAAAATTATTCGTTCCAGAATATTTTTGTGTCAAACATGGCTTTATTTACTAATACTGAAAAGTTTGATATGTTGAGTTGTTACATCTTGTCTCATAAAACAGTTTAGAAGCTGAACGGATGTACTTGAGGCTGTATCCTGAAAGAAGGCAGCCCAGTGCTCGTACGTACAGAAATTTGGTAATTAATTTAAAAGAATATGGTTCATTTTCAAAACCTACTAGAAATCCGAAATTACGGAATGTAGATGCAGAACTAAATGTATTACAATCAGTTATTGAAAATCCTTCAACATCTGTTAGAGAAATTGAACATAATACTGAATAAATCTCGAAAATTACATCACAAAGAATTTTAAAACGTCACAGGTATCATCCGTATAAGTACACCATTCTGCAGGGACTTAGAGATGGAGATCAGGGGAGAAGATTACAATTTTGCCAATGGTATGTTAATCAATGTGAGAATAACGATAATTTTCCAGCTACGATTTTGTGGTCTGACGAAAGCAGATTTACAAATAATGGCCTTTTCAATCGACACAATGTTCACTTTTGGGACCGTGAAAATCCTCCCGTTGTTAAGGAAAGTCGGCATCAAGTGAGATTTGGTTTTAACGTCTGGTGTGGCATTTTAGGCGCTAAACTTATTGGGCCCATATTTTTTAACGAAACATTAAATAGTGAAAGGTATTTGAATTTACTACAAACTGATTTAGAAAATAAACTTGATGATTTACCACTGATTGAGAATATTAATATCTGCTTCCAACAAGATGGCGCCCCACCTCACAATTCAAACATCATCAGCGAATATCTTAATAATCGGATTCCAAATTCATGGATTGGTAATCGAGGGCCGATTTTATGGCCACCCAGATCTCCAGACTTAACGCCCTTGGACTTTTTCCTTTGGGGCTACGTAATAAATCGAGTGTACGTGCAAACATTTGAGAATACCGAAGATCTTCGTGAAGCTGTTCTTGCAGCATTTGGTAGCATTAAACGCCAAAAACTACGCAGAGCAATTACGTCGACAATACGCAGGGCACAATTATGTTTAGAACGGAATGGTGAATTGTTTGAACATCTTTTATAATTGGCTAATTATCTCCAATACTATTACCTGCTTAACTCTTGTTGTTATCTATTATTTGTCGTTTTCTCATGTTTCACGGCCTACTTATTGTTAGAGCCTTTAATAAAATACATTTTTTTAAATTTTCTTTGTTGTTTTTAAAAATAGATAGTACATGTGCTATATCATTGTAAAGAGGATAAAAAAACACGATCAATTATTTCAAAGCCGATTTGTCGTTCCATAAGAAAAATTTAATTTAGTGGTTGAAACTAAAAAATAGAAAGTAAAAAAAAAAAAATCCAAATTGATATTTAAATTCTGCATAAAAAATATCTTAAGCAAGTGCAAACAAAATTTATATGTCTAACATAACAAAAAAGATATTACAAGAAAAAGAAATTTGACATTTTTCTTTTTCTTGCCATAAGTCTTAAAATATATGGAAATTTGAAAATTGGAGTGTCCTATAATTTCACTAATCCTTAGGAGTAATTCATCTAATTTAACCAAATCTGTATCTTTTATAATAAGCGAGATCCCCATGCTGGAAATGTTATCTGGGACACGTTGAATACAGAAAACCTTCTCTTGTAAGTTAAATTTGCGACAAAGAAAAAGGAACACATATTTTAATAATGTAACTTAACCATGACCACTTAATATTATTTGGTACATGTGTATTGAAGCACACAAACACATGCTTGCCCCTTGCCCACTAAATTTTAAAAAATTTAAAATAATGATATAGAAGTTGTTTGTAAAACTTTTCTACATAAGTCATTGTTTATTTTTTCTAATTAAATATAAAGTTAAAGCATAATTTCGTTTCTCATGATCGAAAAGGATAACTACTACTAAATTACAAACTGTTTCTAGTTTTGGAAATTATCCAAAGTATAGTTAGGAAGCAGAGGGATAACCAGAAGATTCCCTTGGACAGTTAAAAAAAAATCTGATGTGGCCAACACATGACTATTTTATGCTGGGTACAGTTGCTTTAGCAAAGGGTATTAGTCGACGAATGTAGCGTTGCAGATGAGATTGCGAGCGAAGACGAATGGCAGATGTGCGTTAAATACCGAAATTCTGTTCTGCTCTTCAAACACATCATGTTACAAAGATAAAGAAATCCTCTTTCTCATTTTAATTTTAAAACTTTACATTAAAGGGAATACTATAAACAGTACACTCAGTTTTAAAAATCATTTAGCGTTCAATTGAGAAAAAAATACCCTGTAAACTGAAAAATTAAAATTATAAGCTGACATTAATAGGCAACTAAATAAGAATGCTTTTTGTCGAAATTTATAAAAAATAAAGCTAACATAATTCTGTAACAGGCAATGACTGAGTTTGTAAAGTAGTGGTATCACGACCTGCTTAGCATTCGGGAGGTAATGGTTCGATTTCCATTACCGTTTACCCTGTATGAGGTTTTTAGGGGGTTTTCTTCATGCACATGTAGCAGTATGGTCACTGCGTATACGCACACTACGCTATTTAGGCGAATGCTGGGTAGTATTTCTCCCCTTAGAACACTAACTCCGTTCCATCCGAACCTATCCTGACCACACCCATCCCCACCATGCATATGTACGTAATGTATGCATGTATACTGGCAGTTCATGATTGTGGCTGAAGGAGCTTGGAAAGCTCAAGCAGCCAGCCCTCCCCCTTGGGAAGGGAATGAACTACGGGGCCTTTTCCTTTTTAACAAGTAATGTGCAGCTGTATACTGAACAAGAATTTAATACATTTGCATTTTACACAACAAACACCCCGAAAGTTCCGGGGTCAATGATTTAAAATAATTAAACGAAAAAGTAACACTATAAATTAACTCTAAAGGGCTTGAAAACTAAAATCTAAAAAATAAAAAAAAAAAAGGTTATACTAAACCATAGTTATTACTATACGCACAATAAATAACCACAATAAAATTATCTGATGTGGAACAACACACGACCTTCCAACCTACAAAGTGGAAATTAAAAGGAAAGAACTATTTTTTTAGGATATTATGCAATATCTTATGTAATATGTTGATGATGGTAGTAGGCAACATTGTAGAAACAACAACAAAAATCTATGTCAGATTTAAACCATCACGTAAGATAGATGTGAATAGGCATATATACGCCAACTTGAAAACAAGTGTTATGGCCGTCCGCTTCTATAAAATGAATTTAAAACTATTTTTTTAGTATAGTTATGCCACCTCCTCTGTACGTTCATAACGAAAATAGGCCACAATGTAAAAACAGCAATAATCCATATTAGAAGATATGTTTAAACGTTTATATCACATAGAGGGTAATCTCAGCTAAACTGAAAACAAAATACAAAGCCGCCGGTCTCTATAGAAATATAGATAATAGACTGTAACCATTTTTAATCATATTTAATAAACTTTTAAACTCAGTCTGCTTTATATTAAGAAACGTTGTAAAGAAAAGTTTTCAAAATTTAATTATCATTAAAAAAATATTTGCATATTCGTCTATAAAGTTGACCATTGTTCATATATTGAAAAAATTTGAACTAATACTTAAATTACAAATAAGGAATTTATTGCCGCCTAATTATGCATCGGTTCAAAACATTGCATAGAAAATAATTAATACGTTTAAGAACTATATACAGGTATTTTTATATTTTGAAATATTCAGCTCTAGGAGAAATGAAATAAAGCTTAAATACAAAATTGAAAGAACGTAAGAATTATGGTTCTGGGTTATAGTGGACACTAAGTTACATCCACACACACGGGCATGGACTCACGCACCCACGCACGTACGCCTTCATGCACGCACTCACGAACTCATTCACTCACGCACAAACCAATACCCACACACCAACACACGCACACACGCACATACGCACACACCACACGGACACGCGCACACGCGCACAAGCAGACATGCACACACACACACACATCCACACCACACATCACACACACACACACACACACACACACACACACACACATCAACATCACACACAACACACACACACACACACACACACACACACACACACACACACACACCACACACACACCCACGCAACCACACGCACTCACACACAACACGCCACACACACACACACACACACACACCAACCACACGCCACACCAGACACGACACAGACACAACACAACACAACACACACACAACACAGACACACACACAGACACACACACAGACACAGAACAGACACGACACGGACACAGACACAGACACGGACAGGACACGACACAGACACGGACATACACGCAGACACGAACGACACGGACAACGGACACAGACACAGGACACGGACACGGACACGGACACAGAACTACACATACACATACACAATACACAGACACATTACATTACACATTAACATCTACACATTATACATTGATTCACATTACACATATACATATACACATATTACACATATATACACATTATACACATTATACATTACACATTATAATTAACATTAACATTACACATTACATATTACATATATTCACATTACATATACATTACATTACATTTTACATTACTTAATTACATTACATTAATTACACATTACATTACATCATTACATACTACATTACATATACATATTACACATTTACTATTACACATTCACATTACATTACACATTACATTACATTACATTACATTACACATAATTACACATTACACATAATAACATTACATTACATTAACATTACATCATTACATTACATTACACATTACACATTACTACATATACATTACACATTACACATTACACTTACACATTACATTACATTACACTACACATATACTACATACATACATACATTACACATACATACACATTACAGTACTACACTACACACCACTACACTTACATACATACACATACACTACACGCACGCACGTACACGTACACGTACACGTACACGTACACGTACACGTACACGTACACGTACACGTACACGTACACGTACACGTACACGTACACGTACACGTACACGTACACGCGCACGCGCACGCACTACGTACACGTACGTCACGTACGTACACGTACACGTACACGTACACGTACACGATACGTCACACGTACGTACGTACGTACGTACACGTACACGTACACGTACACTACACTACACGTAACGTCACGTACACGTCACATACACTCATCACATACACATACTATACGTAAATACACATACATACACATACATACTAATATACATACACATACACATACAACATAACACATACATACAACATACAACAATACTAACATACAAAAATAACAATACAACAAAAATAACATACACATACATACACATACACATAAAACAAAATAAAAAAAACATACATACACAAAACAAAAAACATATAATACAATCATAATAATAAAAAAACAATACATAATAATAAAACAAAAATAAAACAAACACATACATACAAAACAATACAATAACATACAACAATATACACATACATACACTAAACTACTACTACACAACTACTACACTACACTACACTACACTAACTCACACACCACATACACTACACTCTCACTACACTACAACCATACTACACTACACGTGCAGTACACGTACACTACGTACACGTACGTCGTCACGTGCACTACACTACGACACGTCACGTACACGGCACAGTACACCACTCACGCTCTACACACACTACTACACTACATACACATACACATAGCACTAAAACAATACACATACAACATACATACACTACACATACATACTACATACATACACATACAATAATAACATACACAACATACACATACACATACACAACACATACACATACACATACACACACTAATACAATACACAACAACACACATCACTACACATACACACACATACACATACATACACTACACTACACTACACTACACAACATACATACACAACATACACTACACATACACTACTACACTACATACAATACATACACATACATAACATACACATACACATACATAAATACACATACAATAAATACACATAACATACATAACAATACATAAAACATACACATACAACATAACATAAATAACATAAATATAACATACAAATACATAAATACATAACATAAATACATAAACATAACAATAACATACATACATACATAACATACATACAATACCATACATAACTAACATAATAATACTACATATACAACATAACTACACACTACACACACTACACTACACGTACACGTACACGTACACGTACTACATGTACACTACTACATACGTACACACACGTACATCACTACAATACACATACATACATACATACACATACATCATACATAACATACACATACACATACATACACATACACACATACACTACATACACATACACATACATACACACTACACAACACATACACATACACATACACACATACACATACACATACATACATACACTACACTACACATCACATACACATACACATACACATACACATACATACACATACATACAACATACACATACAACATCACATACATACACATACACACATAACATACACACATACACATACACATACACATACACATACACACTACACACACTACACATACACTACCACTACACACACGTACACATACACGTACACTACACATCACACAGCACTACGTACACGATACTACACAGTACATGACACGTACACGATACACTACACATACACATACACATACACATACACATACATACACTACACTACACTACACATACATACAACACATCACATACACAACACACATACAACATACATACACATACACATACACATACACATCACATACACATACATAACATACACATACACACATACACACACTACACTACACTACACTACACATCACATACACATACACTACACATACACACACACACACACTACACATACACATACACATACACTACACACACACATACACATACACATACAATACACATACACATACACACACATACACACATACACATACACATACATACACATACACATACATACAACATACACATACACACTACACACACACTACTACACACATAACATACACTAATACACAGTACACGTACATACGTACACGTACACGTACACGTACATACACATACACAACTACACTCACATACGATACACTACACATACACTACATACAACACTACATAACACATAACACATACAACATAAACTACATACATACACATACACACATACACTACACTACTACACACACGACACTACACTACACAACGTACACTACAACGAATACACGTACACGTACACGTACACGTACACGTACACGTACACTACATACACGTACACGTACACGTACACGTACGTACACGTACACGACACACGTACACGATAGCACGTACACGTACACACGTACACGTACACTACACGTACATACACTACACTACACATACACGTACAACGCATACAGTATGCACATACACTAACTACACTACACACACACACACTACACATACACATACACATACAATACACTACTACATACACATACACATACAATACATAACATACACATACACAATAACAATACACAACAATACAACAATACACATACAATACACAACATACATAACACATCACATACACATACATACACATACAACAATACACAACATACACATACACAACACACACTACATACACATACCACACATACACATACACACATACACAACACTACAACACAACATAACACTACACACACACGTACACAAACACACTACACACTACACACAACTACATACACATACACATACATACTACACATACACACACACTAACACAACAACCACTACACATAACAACACACAACACACACAAACACACACACATAAAAATACAAACAACAACTAAAACATACACTATACTACATACAACATACACCACATAACATACATACAGCACTACACATACATATACACTAACTACTAATACACTACACTAACTATACTACACTACATACACTACACACTACTACACTACAACATACATACAATACACATACATACACACAACACATACACATACATCATACATACACATCAATACATCACACATACACATACATTACATATACACTAATACTACACATACACTACAACATCACATACACAACAACTACACGTACACGTACATACTACACGTACGTACATCACAGTACTACAACATCACACAGTACAACGTATACACGTACGACACTACACGTACACATGCAATACAACTACAGCATACACTATCACATACAGCTACACATACACATCACATCACAATACACAAACATACATACAAACATACACATCAATACACATACAATACATAACATACATACATAACATACACATACATACAACAGTACACATACACATACAGCATACACATACACATGAACATACTACAGCATAGCACATCATACACATACAATACACTACAATAACATAACACATACACATACACATACACATACACAGTACATAATACACATACACATACACATACATACACATACACATACATAATACACATAACATACACATACATAATACATACACATACACATACACATACATACACATACACATACACATACACATACACATACACTACACTACTACTACACTACACTACACGTACACAACTACACATACACATCACTACACGTATACGTACACGTCACGTCACGTACACGTACACGTCACACGTACACGTACGTACACGTACACGTACACGTACATACGTACACGTACTACACGTACACGTACACGACACGTACACATACACATACACATACACATACACATACACAACACACATACACACACATCACACATACACATACACTACACATACACACTACACTACACATACACACACATACACATCACACACATACACTACAACACACACACACACACACACACAGAGGCACAACACAGACACACACGTACACATGCACAGAGACTGGGATAGGTACAGGCACAGGCACAGACACAGGCACAGGCACAGACGTAGGCACAGGCACATGCATAGGCACAGGCAAATGCAAAGCTAAAGGCAAAAGCAAAGACAAAGGCAAAGACAAAGGCAAAGGCAAAGGTAAAGGGAAAGGCAAAGGCAAAGGCAAAGGCAAAGGCAAAGGCAAGCAGGCAAAGGCAAAGGCAAAGGCAAAGGCAAAGGCAAAGGCAAAGGCAAAGGCAAAGGCAAAGGCAAAGGCAAAGGCAAAGGCAATGGCAAGGGCAAGGGCAAGGGCAAGGGCAAGGGCAAGGGCAAGGGCAAGGGCAAGGGCAAGGGCAAGGGCAAGGGCAAGCAAGGGCAAGGGCAAAGGCAAAGTCAAAGGCAAAGGCAGCAAAGGCAAAGGCAAAGGCAAAGGCAAAGAAGGCACAGATAAAGGCAAAAGCAAAGGTAAGGACAAGGGCAAGGCAAGGGAAAGGCAAGGGCAAGTACAAGGACAAAGGCAAAAGCAAAGGCGAAGGCAAATGCAAAAGCAAAGGCAAAGGCAAAGGCAAAGGAAAAGGCAGAGGCAAAGGTAAGGCAAACAAAGGCAAAGGCAAATGCAAAGGCAAAGGCAAGGAGGCAAAGGCAAAGGCAAAGGCAAAGGCAAAGGCAAAGGCAAAGGCAAAGGCAAAGGCAAAGGTAAAGGCAAAGGCAAAGGCAAAGGCAAAGGCAAAGGCAAAGACAAAAGTAATGGCAATGACAATGGCACAAGCACAGACACAGGCACAGGAACAGGCCCAGGCACGTGCACAGGCACAGGCACAGGCACAGGCATAGACAAAAACACTGGCAAAGGCAAAGGCAAAGGAAAAGGCAAAGGCAAAGGCAAATGTAAAGGCAAACGCAAAGGCAAAGGCAAAGGCAAAGACAAAGGTAATCGCAATGACAATGGCACAGACACACACACACACACAGACACGCACACGCATGCACAAACACGCCCACGTACTTGCATACGCATACCCACACGCACACTCATACACACGCGTTCACGCACACGTACGAACACATTAATAACACACACACACACACACACACACACACACACACAGACCGACACCATGGCCGATCTTTGCGAAACTTTGCCAAGCGTAAAATGTGCCGACACAAAATATTACGGCCGGGAACTGTGTGATCACAATGAACGTGCTTGGTACCCCCTAATCATTAAAATCGCAATAAACTTGATTGTTTCAAGCCTAGGCCGTTAAAATATAATGTTATGTCCGTATTAGTTCCTTATGAACTACAAATTACATTCATAAATTATTATAAGGTCACAAAATTCGTAAGGTACCTACAAAATTAGAGTAATGAATAATTTCGGTCCAAGAGCCTTGGTTCTATAGAGGGCAAATTAAAGGCTTTGAGATGAAATGAGCATGGCTTATTGTTAATTCATCTGAAATATATCCAAGATCCTGCATTATAGCCAGGAAAGGAATGAAAATACTGCCTATGTGGGGCTTTTGTAATAGAAACCTGGTGACAGTAAAGCTCACAGTGGAGGGGATAAGAAGCAGAGGAGAATTAGTTCTCGGATCTGCACACCTACCGTTCCACTAACTTGGTTCGCCACCAACCCGTAAAGTAACACGACTGGTCAAACACTGCCATCGAAAAGGATGAAACTTCGTGTTCCGTTGCGATACCAACTCGCACCATACGATTTGGGGCAGTACGGCATCAATAATATCTACTAGATTATTTAATTAGCAATAACCTACAGTTAGCCAACAGAGACAATCAACCGATCTTCGTTAACATCACACGAAGGGAAGTGATATAACATGCAGGGTTGCCGCTGTTTGTAGCCTAGTTCACGAATGGCACGTATCGGACGAGTCATCACTTTCCGACCATAGATATATACGATTTAACATAGGACAAAATGTACCTGTTGATGTCGTTTATAGAAATCCAAGGGCAACCAACTGCGATCTCTGTAAGGAGAGACGGTCTGTAAAACTTGGGGACTGCCCCGACAAAGCAAACAATTCAGCGGAATTGGAGGCCTCCGCACAGCCGTTATGGACTGGTACGAGGCAAGCTGCCCGATAAAAGAAAGGGGAATCTCGACTGTGCCGTGGTGGCACGAGGGACTATCTCTATTAAGGGCACAGACGAGAAAGCTTTTCAACCAAGCAAAAAGCACCAGGAACTGGGGCCTATACAAAGCCTCACTCACCGAGTACAAGGCCTTAAGAAAGGCCAAACGGGACTCACGGACGAGATACTGTCAAGCGGCTGCGAAAATCCCTGAAGCTTGGAGAGCTCTACATTGATCCCCGGATCAAAAACGCGTACTTCAACAAACAGAAGATAACCAACAGTTCTGGATCCCATTTGCAGGGGGAAAAGAAGTGATTGGGAACTTGTCCGTCAGTTATTAACCTAACACATTTAAGGTGATTAGGTGAATAGGGATTTTGTGCCACGAGCATTTAATTTTCTTTACTAGTAACTTTAAATACAGACAGTTTCGTATTAAGATCGGTTCGTTTTAGGTAAAATTACCAACTTTGTAGTTAATCTAATACCTACTAAACTCAACGGTCTACAGTTCTAATTGCAGTTATTGCGATGAGTAAACAATAAGGTTTACAATTAACAATTACTTTGATGTGTTACTGCTTTCTGCAGAATTAAAACTTCGGTATTCAAATTCCTGATGTCTCGTTTTCTAAATTAACATTCGTGGTAGAAATTTATAGTTTACATCAATTTGTGTTATTGTATAAAACAATAATTTGGGCATCTCAAAATTTGATTTCCCTTTTTTATACGTTTATTAAATAATATATAATCATTTTTTGTTTTGATTTATCTGTGTATTTGTATATGTGCTAGTTGAAATGTTCCTTTTCACTTCCTCTCTTTACACTCTTTTTGAATCTTTAGCATAACATTTAAAAAAATGCCTGGTGCCTACCAAAAAGCCTTACGCTTACCAACATATACACTAATGCAGTGCAAACAATAAATCTTCTGACCACGCATTCAAAGTGCTCTAATTACTTCGCTAGCTACTAGATAGATTGTGCTGGGATAAAGCCTTTCGGTCACAATCGTTCTACGGTATTGAAATAAGCCACAGACACAAAATTGGCCGCGTTACATATATCATTAGTACATAGAGCAATGTCATGAACATTAAACCAAACAAATTTCAACAAACAAATATCAATTATAAAACAAATAGCACAAGCGAATGATTACATTTTAAATGTAATCATCTATCAAAAGTATTTCTCCAGATAACACAGAACCGACAGAAAATAAATCAATTTTGCAGTATTTTGGAAAATTATTCGAAAAAGTAGCTCACATATTATAAAAGAATAAGAAGTGCAAAGTAGCTTTCTAAACTAGTATAAATGTTCTTAAATATTTATTTAATGCCAAAGATTCAAATAACGAAATTTTTAAGTCGGGTATTTATAAATCCTGTAATTCTGTTTATATTGGACAAATGATCAGGAACCTTTACATTAGATGCTAGCAACACATTAAATACCCGTCACCAACAAAGTAAAATGAGAAAAACGTTTAAGTTTTTAAGAACGGAAAATGTAGTCGTCCGTTGTTGAAACCAATGTATTTTTAAAACTAGTAAAAAAAAAACTATTTGAATTGTTGATGTTTGGATATATACTACCGTAAAAAAGCAAATAGCACTAAGTGACCAAATGTTTAAATTGAGTAAAATCAGTTTAAATGAAAGTGTATGGACGATTCATGTGTATAAGTTTTTAAAATTAAACTCAGTTGTAATATACAATAAATTACTAGTATTTTTTTAGAAAATAAGTTATTCTGAAATTCCTAGTGGAAGCTGGAAAAAATCACATACTGTTCTTTGGCTTAACTTCTAATACGGAACTTTCCATTATTTTTAGTAGTAAGTAATACAAATTGAATGCTAAGGTGCAAACAGTGCGAATTTAATCGATATTGAACAACAGACGTATCAGTAAGAAGGCTTCTGACTATTTAACTTTGATTTGAAATCTCCACTAGTTCTCGCTAAAATATCTTCTGTTTCCATACATGTTACTCTCATTCGTTCAGAGCTTGAACGGTCAACAGTCTTAACAAAGTCTTAAAATAAAACATATTTTTCATATATTCCATGATCAGCTCTACAACATGATGTACCGAAACAGTACTTATGAATGTATGACTAGCTTCAAAAATTTTAAAGTAATATCTTCAGCGGCAATTATGTTTGAATTCACCAGTGTAACTAATGAAGTGAGAAGGCGTCAATTTTTGTTTTGGGCAGAACAGTTGTCTAACCAGTAAATAACATGAAGGACATCTTTTTCTTCTTTCAGGGCTTTGCAATAAACAGATGTTATCTCTTCTGATTTTCGCCAAGCCATTGCCTCATGCCATACGATGATACGTGTTTTTTTACTTTTTTTGCTTTGGTCTTTCATTATGGCAAAAGTTTAATGATAAGCTATAATTCTTGGAGTAAAACACGCAGTCTTACTTCCGGGTATCCTCGGAAGCATAATAACCGTTTGGAGATCAACACTACGTACAGTTATTTCAGTCGGCATGCTGCAGAAATGCTTGCATTGATGGCAAATGTTTTCAAATTGGTTTGTAGGAGTGCACAACGATGACATAATACTTACAGCAGCTGCTGACTCACGAATGGTGTTTTTATCTATTGCACGAACATTTTCGCCTTCTCACTCTTGTCGCTTGAAGAGCATTGTTTTGATCTGAACTTTTCACTTCGTCTTGGTTGCCTAATTTAGTAAAGCTTAATGTTCATTTCTGAAACAGCCTTTCTGTAAGTTTGGTAACTCACTTTGTCATCAGGGTAAGGTGCATTAAAGTCTCGAAACATATCAATTAGGTGCATGTTCCCTGTGATAGTAACTAACACACGGGTGGTAGACCGATATACGTTGTCTTATAATATCACGATTGCGTTTATTCACTGGAACATGACACCCACGTGAATCTAATTTCGGCGCAGTCGACCTAATGGGAGTGTTTTTCAAAAATGTAGTAATGATTTTATCGTGTTTTCATGAAATCCAAGACTTTTAAGGAAAAAGGTTTTACATACCTTTTCCAAATTTCCTTGTTTATTTGGAAAACTATAAAATAGAGTTTTATTCCGTTTGCTTCTTTTGTTACTTTACGCTTCTTTTCTTTCATAACTATTCTACTGTGCACCCACCCACGCTCTTCTTCTGTTATAATCCATTTTGTAAAATTCTTTCAAAATACCAAATCTTCTTTGCAATCACATGGGCTTCACAGGTAATGACGTGCTTTATCTCTCGCAATTCTTCCCCGACCGTGTGAAATCTTTTTTTGGATTTTTTTTCTCCGAAGTAGTAGCCCTAGTTTCATCTTTATCGTGTACATATTCTTTCTCATTTTCGTCAGTACTTCTGGGTGAGAAATATGAAGCTCTATCGAATCGTCATAATCTTGTTCACAAAGCAATTCCTCCATCTCTTCTGTTTTCTTTAAACAAAAATACATATTACTTTATTACATCTACACCACAATATTAATCACCAAAAAACAGAATGGTTTTCATCGACAACGGTTGTTGCACTTTGTTCCACAGGTTCCAAATTATTTTTTTCCTGTTGCGGAATTTCACCTTAAATATAAGTACAGCTTAAACGTGGATAATTATTTTTATGCAGCTGCTTAATGATACAGGATTTCATAACTTCATTATTTAATGACGTAGAATTAAATTTTGTTTGCGTGCTTTGTCTTGTCTAGCAAGAGCAACCATCTTAAGCACTCGAGAGCCGTAACTTATTTTGAACCAGTTTTTTAAATTGACAAAATTAATATGTAACATACAACAGCATTCGTATAATACACCGTCACAATTTACCTACTAACCTTTACTGAAATCGTGCACGTGAATATCTTAGAGATAAGACGTGACTAAACAGCACATATGCTGCAAAATTTGCAAATAAACACAGTAATTGTTTTGTTTAAGTACATACTGCTCTTTACCTTATCCTTAAAAAACAAACTTGGGTAGTTATGATGTAAGGCAAAGAACTGTAACACTGACTAATGTACTTATTGCTTCTTGCTTTAACATATCGAAGTAAAAACAACGCTTACTACTTTTTGTCACAGTACTTTATTCTGTAACCAAGTATACAATTAAACTGAGACTCCGTGGAAAGTTCAGTCACTTACTGCTCATTGGTCAAAGCCAATTAATTCATTTTGACCCATGTCACTTACTGCTGTTTACCTTTTTAGGGCAGTATAACTTCCAGGAGTAAAACCTGGATTAGAATATTATTAAAAATTAAAATATTTAACCCTTTGAGGACGGAAGAGTAAATTTTTAAATTAAATAGAATATCTCTGAAAAACTGAGTTAATTTATAAATAACCTTATACAAATATTCTACAGGATGTGGTTACTGGTGGTAACCACTATGATAGAGGAACTACTTTGTATGATAATGTAAGAAACACCTTGTAGCCTCTTTTCGTAGGTTTCATTGGCATATATTGGCGGAGGCTACTTCTGCCTTTTAATTTTATCATTGACTCATCAATGGACTGAAACTCGTTAGGATTTAGAGAAGTACGAAATGTTTCTGTCAATTTCGAAAGTAACGGCCTAATTTTATATAACTTATCATAGTTGGGTTCACCTCGTTTTGGCTGTACTGAATTATCGTTTATGTGAGGATTACATAGGAACCACGAAAATCTATCACGTGTCAATACGGAGCTTACGAAATGGTCTCGTATCTCTTCTCGTGAAGACTAGTAGTCTTTGTAACTAGGCATTCTTTTTTGAGACATTAGTAAGTTTATCCCCAAAAATGATTTTGGTTGAGCATTTGTAGTAGGAACAAAGTTTTTGCTTCCACCGTTTTTCTGCAATGCCTATAAGTTGGTTTGAAAAACGATAACAGAAATGAGATCATCTGGGAATAATAAACTGCACATGTTGGTGGGTGTTTTTATGTTTTCTGGAATCTTCGGACCAGTTTCTGCTACAAACGGGTTTACACGATTTACGTGAGAAACACATTTTTCCCAAACGACTGTTTTCTTTCTCAATTCTTGTAGCGTATTACGGCAAGAGGCAAATCATCGTCACTGCTCCATTCCTATGCACCTGGATTAATTTCTGCGTCAATGTCTTCTATGTCATCTAAATCAAATAATCCGTCACCTACTTCATTAGAAACTGCTTCATTCAGATGGATTTCATCGGCCATGATACTTTCTAAGTCCGAGACAATGGAATCACAACCACTGGAAATATCATCCAAATTAACATAAAATTCGGATTGACTCATTGCCTTGAGTTCCAGAACTGACCATTTCTTTTTAGAACCTATAGTAAACAAATTATCTAAGTACAATACGCAAAACACGTAACTGCAAAAAAAACAAGCATATTCAAGAAATATTAATATATTCCTAGTAGCTAGTAGTGGTAACCACAACAAAAAGTTATTAATATCAACAATATAGAAGTTAAATTTTTTGCATAAATTACTATTATCTAATAAAGTGATGAATAGTTTGCACTTACCTGCCATTTTCATGAATATTATTCACATTTACAACAAATAAATATTAGCTTATTGATGCACTGGGCAATAACATAAGTAAACACGTGGAACGACCACCAACGACGAACGAATATACCGGCCCTAGGCAGGATAGATCGAGTTCGCGTTCAAAACATGTTCTGTCGAACGTAGGCATCCCGTTATATAACGTGGCAACCGCGAAAAACCACTAGGACAGTAGTGTTATGACTTTGTATTTATGGTTAGCAGCGAGAACCACTGGTCCTCAAAGGGTTAACGCAACAGTTCCAACGACACACATACAGCAGTGCATATTATGTTGCATAACGACCACTGATATTGTTCACCATTTACAAAATGTCAAATAATTGCTCAATATATCGAATACTTATTTCATAACGATTTCTATCATTTAAAGTTAAATATGTTAAACGGTATATGCAATATAATGTAATAGAATTTTTACGACTAGTGTTAACACGTGCTAATGAAGGCGAAAAGCTTTTTCACATAAAATAACAAAAAGTATCGGCGATGTATGTATTACAGAAGGCCTGCCTACAACGATGACATTCCCCTAGGAGCTCTAGCTATAGGTATTGAGATTTAGACTTTCCTTTTTACATAAAATTTAATTTAATCTATTTACTTTATAACTTAAAAATAACAATTTCTTGATTTTATGCTGAACTGTGTTTCAGAACTATAAGGACGTTAATATTTGATCATGATATTTAATTACATTTTTATTATTAGCAAATTACAGAAAACATTTTAACAACAAAATTGTTTAGTGTATAATGACTTCCTTATACAAAATACAAATGATAATGTTACCTATTTTACTAATGATTCATTTGAAAAGCCACATTAGAAAAACCTCTTTAAATTTCACCTCAAGATAAATCAATCCTTTTTAGGGGCCATTTTTGTAGAGTAGATGTATGAGCTCATTCTATTCAATGTTTTTCTCATAAAGCTTGATTTACATACATTGCCGTGACAGTTATGGTTAACTTATACTAACGTAAAATACTAACTCTTTGTTTAAAAGCAATCGTAATGGAATTAAAATTGCACTGTAAAAAGATAATTTGCTGTTGGTTGTATCTACATTTATTTATTTTAAGGGAGAGAGTTGTTAATTGTACTTCGGTGGTTTGCATAAATTATCTTAATACATTTGTGTCTGCATTATATCCATGTACAAGTTTCTTATTTTTACGATTTGCATCTCATTTTCTATTGCTTAATAAAATTAGCGTGTAAGTCTAATCCATTTATTATAAAACTGCTTTTGTGAAAATTTAAAGATACGAATGCTTTTATTTTGTGCTCAATTCGTTATAATTTGTAATGATCAATACTAGTATTAGCATTTTAATCAAAAGTGAAACGATATCAATCTGCGCTAGAGTGATGTAAATGCCAACTTGAAAGGTGTTAACTAGCAATCAGCGTGTGAGCGTGCTGATTGTAAAAAACGCCGGTTCTAACACCAAACAAGGATAAGTGTGTGACAGCAGAATTTGCTGCACAGTGCCCGAAAGTGATGTGCCGGCTAGTCGGGAGGGCAGAGCATCGGATACGCGGGTGTAATCGGAAATACAGTGACAAAAGGGAAAGGAAAAGGAGTAGGAAGAAGAACAAGAAGAGATGTTGAGCGCCACAAACTTTGATTTAACCCCAAAGTTTGAAATGGGATCAACAGTTAAAAACAAACCAAAAGGAAAAAAAATTAAGCCAAGAATAATCGTATAATGAACCCAAATAAAATAACGATATAAGGTAACAAACTCTGTAACTGCGGATAATTGTGGAAGGTAAAACAAAACAATAAAAGAAATATCTATTAACAATTGTAAACTAAACTGAAATTGCTTAAATTAAACTAAGCCAATTTTTCAAGCGGGAGTTTCACTACCACAAAACGGTTATTACGGTAAATAAAAACAAAAACGGCGAATTCTAATAGTTGAAACAAACACTAACATAATACGGGGGCAGTGATCTCGTCAAAATCGTCCCACAACCCTCAACTAAATTTAGGGACACAATGTAGTCCTACAGTACCTATAAAGGTTAAGCACAAATACACACACACACACACACACACACACACATACCACATACACACACACAACACACACACACACACACACACACACACACACACACACACACACACACACACACACACACAAACACACACACACACACACACACACAAACACACACACACACACGCATGCATACACGCACGCACGGACGAACGCACGCACGGACAGATGAACGCACGCACGCACGCGCACGCGTACGCACACACACAACTATGTGAAATAAATGTGACTAAAAACTCCTGTATGTGGAAAATGGATACAATATATTCAATGCCATGAAGTAAAGTTTTATATATATATATATATATATATATATATATATATATGTAATGGTTAATACTCGGAGATATTATTTAAATTGATTTAACTAAATGGGGATAAGGTTTTAATATATTTTGTAATTTACTTAAAAATGCTCCGTACTAACTCAGTATCTCTTTGGGGATAGGGTTCAATTGCTATTAAATTTATTGTTGGCAAAATAAAATAAATAAACTTTAAATCTCTTAAATTATAAAAAAATGTAACTCTTATCAAAATCTTTTTCGTTAAATCAAAAGAAATTTCTATTTTACACCTGGGAATATTCATGTAAATAATTAAATTGCATTTTGTAATTAGTAGTTTCAATGTGAAACAGACTTTGTTGAAATTTGCACAAATTACGCATGCGTTGCGTCCTTACTAACTGAATTAAATGCAGCCTGTCAAAAATTTCACCAAAGGATCTTAAATTAGTGAGTACAGTTTTAATTTTAGTTTAAAGTAAAATTTTTAATTTTATAGTTACACCGATTCGTTGACTTTTCAGATATTGATACAAGTAGTCGTACAAACATTTGTACATTATCAAAAAAAAACAATAAATGCAGGACATCAAAAGAAATAATCAATGCAATAGGGTTACGGTAGAGAAATTTAACTCACATGTGTTGTTGCAAATTCCAAATAATGGTCACGTTAGGTTGTTCCACATTAAAACATTGGACGTAGACTTCTTTCCATAAATCGATGATACTGCCTTGCTATTCCTAATGGTGCTGCTTAATATTCCATAATTTCATCCAAATCCAATAACTACTGAATACTCTTCCTTGTGGTAAATACGATGTACTTAAAATGCTCAATACTTTCAGACAAGTACTTTATTTTATTTATGTATTTAAATGTTGTTTTAAATATTTCATAATTTTTCGGATTTATCTTTGTATTTTAATTTTATATAGATTTTTATATTTACTTGCACTTTTATTTTAGATGCCGTTATGAAGTAAAATTTATTTTATAATCTTAATCACTTTCAACAAAATAAACATCAAATCCAAAATAACTGATGGATTTTATTGACATAAAAAAAATGCACATCACCCGATGTTTACACACGATTTTGAAAACGAAACAATTACAGTTTTATCGACAAATATAATCGGTAACCTTAATTATTTCTGATATCTCAACTCTACGTTGATCGCGTTTCAAATCCGATAATGTTAACGAAAATTGTAATTTACATGTTAACACAAACAACACTATGACTTGTTAGTCACAAAAATTTTCAAAAGCAAGAGTTAGCACAAGAGATAGAGGTTAGAGAGCGAGAAATCAGGAGCAATTCCTTTTATACTTTTCTCCTACATACCAAATTTTCAATTTTTTTCCTACATTACACACAAAAGATTCTAGCATCTGATTGGTCTAAACAAAATTGTTAAATTAACTAAAACATAAATTATGCTATATCTTTTTTTAATCAAATCGGATTTGCTTTTTAAATACAAATTTTGAACCAGGGCAACTTTCAACATAAAAAAACACCTCACAAGCCCTACTTAAAATCTAAATTTACTAATGTCTAAAAAATTTTACATTTTACAACTAAACTAATTATATATTCAACTTGCACATAAAAAACTGTATCAGAATACATCTATTTCAACCCATTTTATTTAGTTTTAACAAAATTTCCACTTTAATCTATATTTTAGTTAGTTAACCCAACTTTTCTAATTTTATGTTTAGATTACATATTTATTGTTAATTTCCTTGTGGAAATGAGGGAAACCTACTATTATATGTTTACAATTTATTCTAAACTTATCTTATCCTATAAAAACTATAATTTTGTAAAATTCTTAAATATAGTACTTAACCTAACTTAATATAAATTTACTTTTAATTTGCGTATTAAACGTCTATAACACTTGAAATGCTCATAAAATGTGTTCTTAGTTATGTTTCTAAGTCACTACCACTTCTTATGCACGTTTTAAACACTTTGTCTGTGAATTATTAATATACTGTGTTCGTACCATAACCCTTTTTTATAGCTTATAGAGTTTATGCATTGTACCTAATACTATACATGTTCTACATATTATAATTATCATACTTCATGTGATCAATATCTGTTATGTGTTTAAAATGCTTAATTTCATTGATTAAAATGTGAAATTACTTAAATATGTTACACGAAACTAATCGTACACACTAAGATGAACCGTGCTGGCATTTCTCACATGCTACTGGTATAGCTCATTGCTTTTATGAATATAACAACCTTGTGCATACCCCACAAAGCCTGTTTTGTTACATCAAAACCATATTTTTACACTCGTATACTATATTTTCTTTCAAAACGAACTGTATACTTCCTCAATTTTATTTAACTTGCCTACTATAGAGAATTCAAGCTCAATAAACTCTAACCCCTTTATTATGCCTAATTCTAACCATCTCAATATATATATATATATATATATATATATATATATATATATATATATATATATATAATATGTTATATAGCACAAATCGTTCGCCCGTAGGAAGGGTTAGAGCTCTAAACCGATTTTATGTGTTTGTAGTATTCGGCTAACACAGTAGCCCTTACGTCCCTATCCCGAAACAAAAAAATCGCTAAATGATAAATTTGGCGAGTCATTCCGCAATACTGACTTTAGATTTTAGATTAATAAAAAAATGAGTGGTGTGAATTCCTACTTGAGGATAACAAATATGTAGATACAACTTTGAGTACCAAAAAATTTTTTATAATAATCAATGAATGAAATTCCAATTTTACACTACACAAGAAAAAAAAATTATAATGAATGGCTTGAAGCTAAATTTATATTACACTAAATAAATATAGTAAGGAATGGAACTGAACTAAATTAATTAATATTATACAATAGAAATATAGTAAGTAATGGAGCGAAGCTAAATTTATATTATACAAAAGAAATATAGTAATTATTCACTTGAAGCTAAATTTATATTACACCAAATAAATATAAGTCATGGAAATTTATATATTATATATAAGAAATATAGTAATTATTAGTGTTTGCTAAGGTGATTTACAGATTGAATTTAAGTTGTAGGTTGACCACATGTACAAAGGAAGTAGCTAGATGACAGTACTGAACTGGGAGGTTATACACTGTAGATAACCCCAAATCTTACAAGTCCTTCGTTCTAACTGGAGTGAAAATTAATTAAAATAATCTGACCTTATGGTTGTCAATCGATGGGTCCTGACGCCAACGAAAGCTAGAATAATGTTTGTAAAGCAGTCCTGGTATTATTTATCCGTACAGCAGATAATATGAATATCACCTTGCAGGTGATCGTAGGTGGAAGTTGTACAGGTTGGCATTACTTAGAAATGTTTGTAGTAAATTACTAAATTGTATAATTTTAGGTGAAGCAGAATATCCCAAATAAAATTTGGTACGAGTTAACAACTCAAAGAATGCTTCAAACCTTCACACATGTACTTTGTAAAAGTGATCAGGGAATATAGAGAAAATGACAAAAGGATTTTTAAATTAAAAGGAAATGTAAACAAAATGAAGTTAGCTATCATCTTAATATTGCAATAATTTAAACATAATAAATAAAACTGACGTCACATGTAAAGTGTGTTGCCTATCTATCATTGTAAAGTTTTAGCTACTTAGGTTTAATATTTAAATGGATGAAATTTAGTTTTTACAAGTGATTAAGTCAAATGAAATATAAAATCGCCATCAGTCTCAAGTTTGGGTAGGTAAACCAGAAGCAACGTGTTGACTTATATGAACTAAAACTTAAGCAGTTTCTTCAATAGTGTAGCTATCAATTCGAATTAAAAAAAAAAGAACAACTAGCAGGCCCGTAAAGAACAACTCGATTAAAATGATTAAACAAACCATATAATTTCAAATACATGTTTTTTTTAAAGCATTTAACATTTTAACATTCAAACAATCTTTTTTATGGAACATAGTGACTATTACACTAATTCAATTACAGGCAAAACACGAGTTCAGGATAAATTAGTTTTTCCTATGCCAGGCTATCTTGCGAACGATAGGATGAATTAGTTTAATCTAGTTCACACTAGTTTGTCCTAAAATCAATTTCAATGTTATTAAGAAAAACTGTTTTGCTCTAGCCTATACTTGTTCAGACTGCTATTATGTAGGATAAAGTAGTCGAGCTTAAACAAACTGGGCTTAGCATACGAAACCAAAATTATTACAAATGCAGCATTACACGTTACACTATTATGGCGGTTTGAATTACAAAGACCTTTTGTTCTAGCAGGGGCATCGATTTGACGTACATTTTTTGGTACAATTGCACTTAAAGAAGCCTTGGCCTGTTTCGACTGAATGATCTGATATTTGTTTCCAACGTATTCCTAATTACCTACAGCATTTATTTACGTATATATTTGTATACTCAAGTACTTCCTCTATGCCGCGTATGGCTGTGTTAGAGTTTAGAGTTAAGTTTAATTTGTATGTACTAACAGAATGAGGAATACAATTATATATATATATATATATATATATATATATATATATATATATATATATATATATATAGTTACGGCGAAAATGGCAGTAGATCGGAAATAACAGATAAGGAATGGGCCGGAAGCTCAGTGGAAAAAGGGCGTGGGTGAGTTATTAATTCTGTGTTTAGGATGATTCGTAATACCTAAACACGATATGGGTAAGTCATAAATCAGGAAAAATATGTCACAAAGGTACCATCCGTTAAACAAATTTAAAGCGGGAAGACGTCATGAACTAGATCTTAAAATAATAGTCTAACAGGAAATCATAACGTTCATTTGAAAGAAAACACTCACCTCTAACTAAAATTCTACTTCAAAAATATCTAAGCAAAGCTCACCTGCACTAAATAAAATATTAAGCTTCATTTGAAATCTGCAATTGCGATAATTAACCTCATTGTCGCAAATCCAGGTGAAACAGTGAATTAACAGCCGGTAAGTTGGTTCCTACAAAACTTCAAAATATTTGCACGTACTCGAAAAACAACGACTTGCAACAAAAAAACACATGACCGGCTAACGATCTTATGTACTGCACATTTACGTTACGTAATATCTCAAAACTCATCTCTTAAAAAAGAAATTATCTCAACAAAACTCTTAATAGCAAATATTCTAATAAATAAATTCTCATTAATGGTAACGTTACAGATTTTGTTAAAATAAACAAATATATTAAACGCTATCACTGTTTAGTTACATAATCGAAATTCCCATAAAATAAATAAACTACTCAATAACTTGAACGTAAACCAAAATATGTAATCACATAAATTTGATTTTACGTAAATAATAACGCAGTAATAGGAATGGAGTTACAAAAATATTATACACTGTAAAGAAATAACACCATTCGCATAAACAACCAGGGTGTTGATACAGATGTCAAGAACATCATCAACTTCGTAGAATTATTAATTAAATGGGATGGACCCTTGCAATTTTTAAATTCCCACAACCTTATATGGGAGGTATCTTAATTTTAAAAACACCAAAAATGAATATCGATAACGTCAAACACAAATTTGACAAATTTTGGTAATACGTAAATTCGTATAACGTAATCAGAATAAAATAAATATAATGCACAATACGATATGGTTAATGTACGGGTGAATATACTTTCATCAAATAAATATAATCGCCTGAATGGCTCATGCAAAATCGTAACTTTATTGCTTCCAATGCAGAGCTTCACCAGTCGACCATTTTCAGTTTACTTTTGAATTTATATCAACACAAATATAATGACGAGAATATTTAAATCAAAATCAAATAATTTGGTCACTTTTACCTATGGTTTAACACATATATACACAAATAGTAATTTATTTAAAACGTTCTTTAACTTTTATATCCACAAAACTTGTCTATCTGTTTGAGATAGCTGCGAGGGCGGATTGATGGAATATATTAAATTTTTAAACTATGGATCCACAAGGAAATGCGATGATACTCCAAAAATGTGGGAGTGCACTAACACTAACTTCTCTTCGATGGACACGTAAAATGTCACTTCTGACAAACCATGAACGACAATGTACTGTTATTGGGGTGGTTGAATATTCTTTAAGATGCAGAACAGGACAGGCAAAGATTTCCCACGGTAAAATTCAAATATCTCGGCAAAAGATAAGCAACACGTCTGAGCTCTCATCCTGCGAACTCTTCCTTTAACAGCTGGACTTGGACTCCCTTTTACCAACCTTTCAGTTTCAACTATACTGTATCTCACGTAAAATCACCAATCATAAAAAACCATTCCTTCAAATCGTAAACGCTGTAAAAACGAGAGAAATTTCGGAAACCGAATACACCCTCATCACTGGGTGGAACCGTATCGTAATTTAAGAGAACTTCAATTTATTGACAACAAACAAATCGAAAAAATCAATGCATGTTCACAGAGTTGAGATCCTAATTCCTATTCCAATTTGTACTAACTCCAGATATAATCAAGTAAAAACTTGTAACTAAATTCCAAAATTTATACTCGAATATATCCAATTTTAATAAACATTTCACGAGACTGGGTAATTAAATTTCCTAGAGTTCGAGAAAACAAAAGAATCTACGGAAAATTCTAACCACACGTGACAAGTTATATATATATATATATATATATATATATATATATATATATATATATATATATATATATATATATATATCGTTTCAAATTAGTCAATATATATCCATTAATTAGCTTACGTACATAGAGGTTACACCCTTTAAGAATAAATTCATCTTTTAGTATTTTGGCTTTAAAGACTGATCTGACATTGTTCATTGAGCCAGATCGATTACAAAATTTAACTGTTTTGAATTCTTTTACAATCAGTAAATCCCAGAACACTGATAACAGAATATTTTTATTGAGTGGAAATTCCAGATTTAAATTATTACAATCCGTTTATATTGGCCAATGTTTAAATACGATTTTAAAGAGAAAGTATTCAGAAAAGCTCTATATGATTTATGACGAAAGCACTGACCGTTACATTTAAAATTCAGAAACAAACTAATGTGGTTATTTAAAAATTAATAAACCGTCCTTTTTTTTACATTGATTTTTTTCTAAATTGGATAATATTTATTTAGTTCAGAATTTTATGTCAGAAATATTAATTTATACGTATACGAGGGCTACTCCAAATAACGTTTTATAACTTGGATTTTTCGTGTCTACAGGTATGATCAATCTTCAAAACTTTATTAAGCTTTTGGACAAATTTCTTTTCCTAGTGTGGTTTGGTGTGCAGATTAGTCTTTTTTCCTTTTTCTCCGCTAATAGAAAAATCCGTAAACGTTCCGCACATTAATTAATATAATAACCGTCAAATATTGTTAAGGTGTTTGAATTAGGTATTATAAATAATTACACCGTAAAGCGTAAAATTGTTTATGATAAGCAGAACTTGAAGATTTAAAAGATTACACCGTTATCTGTAAATACTAATTGTCTTTTATATTATGCAATTAAAGTTTGACGGATCATAATTTATTGTGTATCAGAATACATATTTTGAATGGAAAATTACACTCAAAAACCTTTTATATTAATATCACTTAGAGATGAGTACACCACAGCATTTAAAAATAGAATTTGAAACCCAACAAATATAATTACTGGATACTTAAATGAGAAAACAACTAAAAACCAACATCGTTTCTGTAAATTAATTGATTCGTTCCTTAAAGTTGCATTGTTATATAATAGGAATTTGACCATGAAATATTATGTTTGTGAGTGGAAAGTGTATTTACAAGAAACGCATGTCAATACACTAAAACGTAATTTTGCTATCTGCGACTACCGTTTAGGAATAAATTTAATTCTGTAATTATAGACAAGATAAGTTAGATCACTTTCGACATTATTAGTTAAAGTTAAATATGGAATAATTTCTATAACATTAACCAAATAAATAACTACAATAGAATCTTAATCTACTTTCTATTGTGAAAATTAAACTGTATTTTATCAGTGCATTTAACCAGTAACATGTGCAGGAGGCATCCCACTTTTGAATTTTCTCTTAATTGTAAACCGACAAGAGGTGACAGTAATTAGTAATTAAGCCATTATATAGAATGAGTATTTTTTTTTGTAGGAATTGGTAAATTTTTCATATCAATCGTTCCGTTATTTAATAACCAATAATTTTAGAATGTCGAAATAAGCATCAAATCAATAATTAATTTAATATTAATTAAAATAACTCCTGACGCTCACGCTTGATCGTATAGATGATTGGAATTAATAAAGAAGACCCCACTGTAAATGCCTTGAGCGATCCGTGATTTTTTAGTTCTCACTGCGTTTGCATAGGTCGACGCTGCATCTTTATCGAGAATATGAGGTATACTGGTAGTTTTTAAAGAACTTAATTGAATGTAACAAATACCTGCTCGATAATTAAATTTGAAAGTATTTAATTTATTTCAACACTTGCAGTAAAATTTTCCGCAGTACTGATAACCGTTTATTTAAATTTTAACCGCTGCAATTTAATTAGATTCAAAGTGCTTGTATTTATGAACATTCATTCATCATCAACCATTGGTAAAAGATCCTTGCTTGTCAAGGGGACCTGTGACCTTCGTCTACCTCCTATCCGTCCGTCCGTCCGAACTAATTCTGTTTTAGGAACATTTTGAACCACCGAATAACACCTTGAATTATTCTTCGTTGAGAGACCCGAGCAAGCCGTTTGGAAACCGTGCAAGTTCAGGATTGGCCCCAAAGACCGCCTGAACAGTAGTTGATCTTTGGGTGTCGCCCGAATTCATTCAACCCGCTGCAACCCCTGTACCGAAGAAACCATCATCCGCATACAGCCCAGAAGTTGACACGGTAACTAAAATAAATCTAATAACTTATATTTAAACCGAATAAATCAAGTTTATTTTCAAACGAGTTTTGATTTTTGTGTTGGTGATCGTTGAGGGCAGGCCTGCCACCACCGAAAAGCCGTTTACATTGGATGTGTAACACTCCACTCATCAGAGATTAGTTAAATGTATTCAGAATAACGGACAGCAGTTTTACCATTTGTAAATAATAAAATGTTAGTTAAATAATAGATTTTTATATTCACATAGTCTCGTTTTCATAATATACGAGTAATCACTTAATTTACGAATACAACCTTAAATTCGATTTATAGCTCTAGTATTTTAGTTTTATAATAAAGCAATATATTTATTTCATATTAAAGTTGTATAACAATCCTTGAGAACACATATTCTGTAGAGATTTTGCTATATTCATATCCAATTCTGGGAAATGGGATAATAAGCACCGAAATACATAAAATTCGAATTTTTTTGAACCGGAAAAAGATATCCTCGCCAGTAAAGTTTGCCGCTACGTCATTAATTTATGAATTTAGCTATTTAATGTGCTTATAATGTCTTCTCACATAAAACAGTGAATGAAATAGGGATGGTGAACATTCGTAGTGCATTTGACGAAATCGACGTACGGTATTGAATAAGCAAATGTAGTAGGAATCTATAAACGCGAAATCAATTTGTTTTATATGCATATGAATTTAATTCTTATTTGACTAATACTACATAACCTCCATTTGTGTGTTTATCCTTTGAGTGTTTCCTCATTTCCTACATTTACTTCTCTTAACCATCATTTATTACACACTTTAAAGAAAATGAGGGTCCCCTGATATCAGTATGACATTAAGTGTTTATTAAAATATCTCTTCAGAATTACTGGGTTAGGACTCGTAGGACAAAAAAAAAAAACGGTTTAATTCTCAAATTAAAAAAAAAATTTTTTTTTAGAACGCAGCAAATTAGCTAGTTCACTAATTACTTATCACAATGATAACATGTTATTAAATATTCATGTACGCATGCTAGAACTGATTTTCTATAGAGAATTTTTACAACACAATAATTTATACGTTAGTTTCTATTATGGTACATAACAAGGCCGAAATAAATCTAATCATACACACACATTTATCTATATGGCTTAATTAATCTAAAGAAGATTTAGAGTACGTAGCATTAAGCAATTATAATGGCAATCCAATAACAACAGTAGACTTAGTGTTTTTTATTTCCCCCCCTCTTCCTTTTTTTGTAATCAATTAAGTGTTTATAAATGTTACTTAGATTATTAACGTCTGTCCTGAAATTGATACTTTTTTCATTAGATTGAATATGTAACATTTCCGAGATGAGCCTTTTAGAAAAATTATCTTCTCTATCCAATATATTCACATTATCAAAGTCAAATTGATGAAGGTTAACGCTAGCATGTGCAGTTAACGCCGTTTTGTTACTTTTGCTAATTAGGTTGTATGGTTTACAATCATTTTTATGGTTGTTAATTCTATTAATTAAGTATTGTTTTGTTTGTCCAATGTAACATTTATCACACTCTTTACAATGAATCTGGTAAACTAGATTAGAGTTATAAAATTTTGGTGTGCTGTCTTTTAGTTTGGAAAATAGACTGTTATTCGTTTTTTTGTTATATAGAACAATATTATTGTTGTTATTTTCAAAAATGATTTTTAGTTGGTTGCTAAGTTTCGGTATATTAATTAGTTTTTTGTAAGTGCAAGCCTGGTCTCCAGATTCTCCGATATTGCTGTTATGTTTATTGTTATCTTTGTGTAATATTCCATTAATAAGCTCCTTTGGATAATTATTTAATTTAGCAATCTTTTTTATTCTGTCGAAATTATCTTTATGTTTAGATTGATCGCTCAGTTTGATCACTTTATGTTTCAATGACTTAATAATACCTATTTTTTGGGATATAGGGTGATTTGAATAAAAATTAATGATTCTATTTGACGCTGTAGGTTTTTGATACCAATTAGTAATAAGTCTAGAAACGGAATAATATTGTTTTTTTCTTGTTCAATGGTAAATTTTAGGCTATGGTAATATTCATTACATTTTTTAATTATCAATTTATCTTGACCTATAGGGATAGCAGTTATAATGTCGTCTACATAACAATACAGGAATGGTACGTTAAACGGTAAGGTAGGTATGATGGTAGTAAGTAAGTCATTCATCACTATATTAGCTAAAACTGGAGATGCAGGGTTCCCCATGGCACATCCAAAAGTTTGTGAATAGAATTTATTATCATATTGAAAATAACTTGAATTAAATATAAACGTTACTATATTTTTAAATAATTCATTACTCAAATTCGTCAACTTAGATATTTGGATCCAATACTTGTCAATTAATGTGATAGTTAATTCTAACGTTACATTTGAAAAAAGGGAAGTGACATCTAGTGAAATTAATGTGTAATTATGTGGTAGGTTTGCATTTTTTAGTTTGTTGACTAAGGATTCTGAATTTTTTATATTATACTTAAAACTAGGGATCATTTTATTAAGGATACTTGTTATATATTTAGCTAGTTTATATGTTGGAGAACCAATGCTCGACACTATGGGTCTAATTGGTAAATCTTCTTTGTGTGTTTTAATTAGACCATATATTTTGAGGGACACTATTGTAAATGATCAATTCTTTCTGTTCTATGTCATTAATTAAATTTAGTTGTTTGAGTTGCTTGACTATTTTGTTATTATTACTTTGGATGGATATTGTTGGGTTATGTTTGAGTAGTTTATATGTTAAAGGGTTATCTAACAGTTGATTCATTTTTTCATTATAGGTAGTTTTGTCCAAAATTATCGTGTTATTACCTTTATCAGATTTTGTTACAATTAACTCAGGGTGTTGGTTTAGGAACTTTTGTTTTGAAATAACTGTTCAAAATTATTGTTAAGGTTCTTGATATTATTATTGTGATTACTATTAAGTTTATTCATGTGATTGGTTATCACGTTGTACATTGTGCTCTAACTTGGTCTTTATTTTGAGGTTCGATACTTTTTTTATATATTCTGCATCTTTTATGACCTCGAACATTGGAAAATCTTTTTGTGTAGTCTAACGCGAATTTTGGGCCTAGGCTCAAATAATTAAGTATTTCATCAGGAATTTTGTATTAGACAGTTTTGATCCAATTATCGTTAGTGTTATTAGTCACAATTGGTTTATTGTTCTCCATCAACCTGTTAAATTTATTAATTTGTCTTTGCTTACTGGTTTTAAATTCACAGTTATAAATTTTTGTGCTAGTGTTTTAACTTCATCAATTATGTAAGACGGTAAAACCTGTTGTAAAGAGGATAATAATTCATCATTATGATTGCATACCTGATTAAGTTTTCAAAATGTTATTTTAATCTCTAATTTTAAGATAGATTTTCGGAATTTCCTGGTTATCGAATCTACTTCGTTCTTAAATGGATTGTCATTTGTTAGAAGCGAATACATCGAATTAAAATAGTGTTGGATTCCGTCCAAGAAACTTATGGAGTGGTTTGTAGAATGAAATTAAGAGAATTTAACATCAACAGCAAAAAACCAGCTAGGTTATATAATAGTTGTAGAAAACATGATTTAACACCCTCACATATCCAACACTATTTTAATTCGATGTATTCGCTTCTAACTAATGACAATCCATTTAAGAACGAAGTAGATTCGATAACCAGGAAATTCCAAAAATCTGTCTTAAAATTAGAGATTAAAATAACATTTTGGAAACTTAATCATAATGATGAATTATTATCCTCTTTATAACAGGTTTTACCGTCTTACATAATTGATGAAGTTAAAAAATTAGCACAAAAATCCTATAACTATGAATTTAAAACTAGTAAGCAAAGACAAATTAATAAATTTAACAGGTTGATGGAGAACAATAAACCAATTGTGACTAATAACACTAACGATAATTGGATCCAAAACTTGTCTAATACAAAAATTCCTGACGAAATACTTAATTATTTGAGCCTAGGCCCAAAATTCGCGTTAGACTACACAAAAAAAGATTTTCCAATGTTCGAGGTCATAAAAGATGCAGAATATATAATAAAAAAAAGTATCGAACCTCAAAATAAAGACCAAGTTAGAGCACAATGTACTAACGTGATAACCAATCACATGAATAAACTTAATAGTAATCACAATAATAATATCAAGAACCTTAACAATAATTTTGAACAGTTATTTCAAAAAACAAAAAAGTTCCTAAACCAACACCCTGAGTTAATTGTAACAAAATCTGATAAAGGTAATAACACGATAATTTTGGACAAAACTACCTATAATAAAAAAATGAATCAACTGTTAGATAACCCTTTAACATATAAACTACTCAAACATAACCCAACAATATCCATCCAAAGTAATAATAACAAAATAGTCAAGCAACTCAAACAACTAAATTTAATTAATGACATAGAACAGAAAGAATTGATCATTTACAATAGTGTCCCCTCAAAAATATATGGTCTAATTAAAACACACAAAGAAGATTTACCAATTAGACCCATAGTCTCATTTTTGAAAATAACAACAATAATATTGTTCTATATAACAAAAAAACGAATAACAGTCTATTTTCCAAACTAAAAGACAACACACCAAAATTTTATAACTCTAATCTAGTTTACCAGATTCATTGTAAAGAGTGTGATAAATGTTACATTGGACAAACAAAACAATACTTAATTAATAGAATTAACAACCATAAAAATGATTGTAAACCATACAACCTAATTAGCAAAAGTAACAAAACGGCGTTAACTGCACATGCTAGCGTTAACCTTCATCAATTTGACTTTGATAATGTGAATATATTGGACAGAGAAGATAATTTTTCTAAAAGGCTCATCTCGGAAATGTTACATATTCAATCTAATGAAAAAAGTATCAATTTCAGGACAGACGTTAATAATCTAAGTAACATTTATAAACACTTAATTGATTACAAAAAAAGGAAGAGGGGGGGAAATAAAAAACACTAAGTCTACTGTTGTTATTGGATTGCCATTATAATTGCTTAATGCTACGTACTCTAAATCTTCTTTAGATTAATTAAGCCATATAGATAAATGTGTGTGTGTATGATTAGATTTATTTCGGCCTTGTTATGTACTATAATAGAAACTAACGTACAAATTATTGTGTTGTCAAAATTCTCTATAGAAAATCAGTTCTAGCATGCGTACATGAATATTTAATAACATGTTATCATTGTGATAAGTAATTAGTGAACTAGCTAATTTGCTGCGTTCTAAAAAAAAATTTTTTTTTTAATTTGTGAATTATATAATATAACTAATAGGTAAATTTTAACGTGATGTATTGTGGATTTGGTTTTAATAGTTTAATGTTACAGATTGAGTTACCAACCCCATAATAGAATAATTATGACGTGTACTACCGTTGTGGTATTATCATTTATTGGGTTTTTCTGAGGTAGGTGGCTCATTATTTTATCACGCCACAATTTTATGTCAACACTCTAGTTTCTTTGTAGCCTGAAGAAGTTTAAGTAATTAAATGAAACGTTGCTCATAAAACCGTTTTTCTTGTCCTACGAGTCCTAACCCAGTAATTCTGAAGAGATATTTTAATTAATTAAGGGCTGTCAATATCAAACATAGTATATTAAGTGTTTATATCTTAATTCATTACAATCACGAAATTACAGCGTCTGGCAGGCACCTTGGGTGTATCTGAAAGACGTGTAATCCATTCGTCAAAGTATGTCTACTAGTTATCAAGTTATAGGCATTTTTACAAAAAATTCTCGCCTCCCTACCTTCGCCACTGGTGTATAAGGAAAAAATGTCTTAAACAAAATTTGTAGATAAGTAAATGGAGATTACAAATTACATAAAAGTCATGCATCAAGATTTTCGATAAATTAAAGATTCTTAGGTAGCCATGGCATCGCCACCTAGCGGCAGATTTAGAAAGCTGAAATTAATTTCCAGCATCTTCTCATAGTAACTTTACTTATCCTTTTCCGAACGCTGCAGCTTTAACGGGTTCTGAGATATAGCCGGTTGAATTACGTTCAACGGACGGTCGTCCAAAATTTCTTCAAATTCGGTTCGTAAAAAAGTTAGACATCTTTCGGAATTTAAATTGTATTCATAAAAAAACGGCCCAAGCATTTTGGTATCAAAAATACCGCACCAAACGTTTGCTGAAAAAGCATATTGATCTCTCCTCTCAACAGTAATATGAGGGTTTTCTTGGGACCATTGGATATGATTTTTTCTATTGAAGATGCCGTTGCTTGTAAATTTTGCTTCATCGGTAAAAAAAATGGTTTTCGAGAATTGATTGTTTGCTCGACTTTCATTAATCAACCATGCAGCAAAACGTAATCTTTTCTGATAATCTTCAACATACAATGTATTTCCTATATGAAAATGATATGGATTAAAATTATTTTGTTTCAAAATAACGTGGGCTTCATCTTTGGAAGTGTTGCACTCGTTCACAATTTCACGAGGAGATCTAGTAGGTTTAATTTCGACGTAAGCTAAAACACGTTCTTCTGTTTCTGTGTTAACATTAATTTTAAAATTTTGAAGTTTTCTAAAAGCCCCATATTTGTTTTAAATTCACATCGGGTTGTCTTCTTTCCATATAAGTTTGAAGATATAATTCCGAAGCAGCATTAACATCTCTGTTACACACGTAATAGCAAAAAAAGCATATCATTCCTTTTTTCAGAAGAATAAGCCATTAATAATTTAATATTCACTATTTAAATACGAACTACAACTGGTTACAACAAATAATTCAATCTATACTATTTGACAGTCAATTAATGAAGAGTTTTGTTTTTAATTGTCACAGTACACCACGGCAAACATTGCATTTGTTTAGTAAATACTATAATTACAATTTAAAAAAAAGAATTATTCGCATTTTCCCATTTTGCGTAAAAATAGCTATCATAAGTCTCTCTTATAACTTTTTCGTATTTTAAATATTAAAAAAGATATAGCCGATTGAAAAGTTGGACGATTTTTAGTTATTTTCAGATATCTTAGACAGTTGGCAACAATGTTGAATTTTGTTACCGGTATTTGAATTATCATATAATTCTGCCCAACTTTGCTAATTTAACCGACTCTGTATATCTTATAATAACAAAGATAGCCACATAATAATGGGTAGATTCTAGACACCCTGTATATATATATATATATATATATATATATATATATATATATATATATATATATATATATATATATATATTAGTCAGTGTCCGTATTTTTGTCTTACTTTTAAGAATTTTTCCTACCGGTCGTTAGGCAACACATTTTACTTCGTCTAGTTTACAAAGGTAAACGTGGCAACTCCGCTTCAAGTATATGTAAGATTGCACCACCTTTAAAAGCTTTGATAAATATTTGGATTACAATTGGTGGAAAAATGAAAAATTTAGAACAGGCGATCTTTCTTTTTTATTTAAAGAACGCCATTTTGCCAAGTTAGCGTTTTAAGGAAAATACTCGTTTGGATATTTTCTGTGATTTTTACAAAAATTAACGTTGTAAGTTACATTAAGTACACATGTACTTAATACTATACTAAATTAATAGTTTAGTTTTTCGTCTTTACGGATTTTGTTTCCTTAAAATCTGCATGCTTTCTTGTCTCTGCAGGAGGTAAGTTATTACACTCTTCAGGTTATTATTTAGATATTTAAAGTTTCCACAACTATTGTCTGTCTCGAAACTAAGACATTGATTTGTTTAGGTTTTTCTTTTCTTATCTCCGATTCTTCTGTGTTAATCGGTTTTTCACCTGTACGTGAATACTTCTCGCAATTGGGATTCAGGAATATGCTGGCAGTTACCTTTTCTCAGTGGTGATCACTAATCGGTGGATTACGACAACTATACCTCAAAGATAATTCAAGGGGCATTCTTCGTACTCGAGTCGACTTCTACCTAAAACACCCAGGTTAAATCAAGTAAGACGCTTGGGTATTCCTGACACAACCAACTTACTGATGAGTCACCTACGACCACCACAATTACAGTGGGTGTTGCTCCTTTTTAGTCTGACGGGTTATAAACAGAGGTGTAGAACTGCTTCATTACTTGCAGATATTCGATATAACCTTAAACGATTTGCTATTCGAATGACAATCTTATAAATCTGAAATTTTATTGGTTACTTTAGAATTATCCAAAATTACTAAATATAATGTACACGCAAGGTGCCCGCTTTGGAATTTTCTAATCTACTTCGCTTGGGCGTTATTTATTCGTGTGTTAACTATTATTAAGAATACTAACTTACTGTATTGCAAACAGCTGTTACATTCTACACATATGTCTCTGAAAAAAATATTATTAATTTTATTAAATACAAAAATAAAAAGTTTACCTCAAGTTGGATTTGAACCTACAACCTGTACTTTGCCTTTATTTGTACTTGAATTTTGCCTTTTTACATTTAACTCTTTATAGAGGGTGATCCATGTTAAACTTTTAATACACGCCAATGTAAGTGTAGTTTTGATATGTGCTTTTGTACTTACTGCTTTATATGTATAATCTTAGGCTTTGATGTGCTTTATAACAAACCTTATAATAACGAGAATGTTATTAGATTGTAATATATCTGTAAGTGGTACGGCCTTCACCCACTAAATTTTTAATTGTTGTTTAGTGACTTATTTATTGTTTGGGATTAGAGTGTTTATTATTCAATTTTAGGGATTCTATTTCAGGGATTGGTAATGATCTTTGGTGAAGCCCTGAAAAAGGTAAGTGGTGTACTATTGTAACGATTTAATTTTTTATAAATATTTTACTATAAGTTTATTCGACGTATTATGTTAGGTGGGGTTTATGTCTATTAGAAGTTAGTTATCTCTTTGAACGGTGTGTTTTGCTTTACATTTAGCGTTACATTTAAATTCACAAGTACATTTACAAGTTTTGGTTAGGGGTATTAAAAGGGTTCTGCTGATTTGGGGGTTGGGCTTCAATAGCCAATACATAAATAAGATTCGAAGCCTAAGCTAACCTGTTCTCTTTCTGGTCTACGTTTGCGTTTATTTTAACTGTGCCTGTAGTCTTTAGTAAGTCTTGGTCTTTCTCTTCATTTGAGCGCGACACAAGTACAAACCCAGTGGTGTCCTTTTTAAAGGACACCATTTTTCTTATTGGTATTTGAATTATCATGTAATTCTGCCCAACTCTGCTAATTTAACCGACTCTGTATCTTTTATAATAACAAAAATAGCCATAGAACGTGGGTAGATTCTAGACACCCGATATATATATATATATATATATATATATATATATATATATATATATATACAGGGTGTATCTTTTAGCATGGGCCAACGGAAAGGGCGTGTAGAACTCGCGAAAATAAACATTTTTTACTCTTTAAATTTTTCATTTGGCGAGTAACTTTCGAGATATAGCGGATTTAAAGATTTTTCTTGAATTTACGATCTCATAATTTTTGCTACCTGGAGTTGTGTTGGCAAAAGGAGAAACATCTTTGGAAACTACTCAACAAGGACTACAAATTTTATTTGAACATAGCTTTATCTGACGTTTCAATACAAAATGGCGACCAATTTTGCGTTTTCAATTTTTTTTCAAAAAGGGCTCCACGGATTTTTTTCATAATATAACGGTCAGTAGTTCACAGTAAGACTTACTTTTTGTATCTGAAACAATTTTTCGTAACTATTCAAACTAAGGACTTACCTACCTGGGATATTTAAAATCCGTACTGGTACCTAAATTATTTTTAATAAATTTAATATTTAATCAATAGAAATAGAATTTAGTTTTATTTAATTGGTTTTATTTAATAATTAAAGTTTTATTTTATGATTTATCTACAATATTGCTCAAAATGCCCACTGTATTGTTATACACAAGCTTGACAACGCTTAAGCATTTCTGCACTAGTGACCTTTTTTAAGGTTTCAAGGTTATCTCTAATTTCCCCAGCAGCTCCCATAGTTCTCGCAATCAGTTCCATCTCGTTTTGAATTTCTGTCTTATAGACCATATTTTTCATCGTTCCCCAAACATAGAAATCCAATGGATTTAAATCAGGGGACCGATCAGGCCAAGCAACAGGTCCTCCTCGGCCAATTCATTTATTTGGGAACATCCTATGCAAAATGTTTGGAACTAATCTAAACGAATGAGCAGGTGCACCGTCCTGCTGAAACCACATGTTTTGTCTCAAAAGAATGGGCAGATCTTCAAGAAGATCTGGTAATATTTCTTGTATGAAAACTGAATAAACTCTGGCTGTCAGTTTATTAGGTAACACGTACGGACCGATTAAATGATCTTTTATTATTCCAACCCACACGTTCACAGTAAAACGCTCTTGATGACCCCGTATGAACGTGCCATTAGGATCATCCAGGTCCCATAGATGACTATTCCGGGAATGAAAGACGCCATCTCGTCCGAATTATACTTCACCCGAAAATAAAACGCGATGTTTCTCCTATGATTTCTTTGATCAATCATCCATCTGCAAAATTCAATTCTCGACTGGAAATCTTCTGGTTTTAGATATTGTACTTTCTGAGGGTGGTAGGGGTACACATTTTCATTTTCCAAAACTTTCCAAACAGTTGAATGAGATACTCCAACTGCTCTAGTTACTTTCCGCGTGCTGGTACTGGGATCTGCAGCAACCATAGCCAAAATATTCTCTTCAACATTAGGATTTATTACATACCTTTCTGGATCCATCCCTCTGCTACTATTGAAAGAACCAGTTTCGATAAGATTTCGACAAATTCTTCCATAAATCTTGCGATCAGGCGTTCTACGATTAGGAAATCTTTCTCTATAAATGCGTACAGCTAGTCTTATATTTCTACGAGATTCACCAAATATTAATATCATGTCCACTTTTTCTAAATTGGAATAATTTTCCATTATTTTACAGCAGAGCAAAAAAAAACTACATAAGTCACTAATTAGACAGAGAATTGACATTTAGATAAAAACAATTGAAGGATATAACCTGTATTAGTCACAAACCAATAGAATCTACAATGAGTAAGTTGCATATAATTTTTTTTATGCAACACGTATTTAAAATACAGCGATACACGAAAGTACATTTGCATATGTAATACCCCTTTAAAGTGAACCGTTAATTAGTAATTCGTTCTTGAAATATGGAATATAATTCAAAAATACAAGGTTGGCGAAAACGCTCTCTGATTGGTCAAACCATTTGTGACGTCAAGATTCTGTAAACAGAGACAGATCACATATATATATATATATATATATATATATATATATATATATATATATATATATACACGCGAGCGGATAAGAAGTAATAATTGTTCATTTCGCAAACATATGTATTTGTTATTTATCAAATTTAAAATGTTGTTATTATGTATACAGTTGTATTGGATTTTCTTTTTTTATTCATTAAGAAACCTAATACTATTAAAATTCATTAATTGTAATAATCAATCATATCTAAATACTTCACACAGATTTTAAATAAGTTAGATTTAAATAAAAACAAATTATTGGGTTATGGAGTTAAACATAGTATATTAAGAATCAAGTTTCATAAGACGCGTCCAAGTTTAGAAAAGCGCAGCGGGGAGTTTTCTAATGAACGAATGCGATAAAGTGTCTTATGAAACGAGTTTCTTATACTATTTTTTCTATTTTGCGTATTTGTGTTGAAAATTTTGAAAAAATGTAAGTTCCATTCGTCACCTTATTAACTACCTTGTAAATATGTTCTCAATAGAAATTGTATACTATATACATTATAATCGGAATAAAATTACACTATACTATGTAAACTTAATAATTTACACTCAAGTGAAGTTAACAAAGTTAAATGAAGGTTATATTTTACGCAAAAGATGTAATCGGCTAAATCTGAAAGCATATTGACGCTTTATCTTGAAACACAATAAAAAAGAGAAATCGTCCATATTCGATTTTGGTCATCTTAATCATTGCAATACATTAATCAGGAATAATTCAATACAAAGGATATATACACATTTCAAATAAGAATAGGTTATGTTACATTTACGTTTACATACATCAATAAAGAACTTCATTAGTTTACATACCAACATCAAGAAAAAAAATGTTAGGTTACTAAACTTTAAAGTCAAACATTAAAACATCCGTTTGAGTGTCATAATGTACATATTAAACACGCAAAATAGAAAATAAAAGATTTTAATTCTTTCTTAGATACCTTATTTATGTAGAAAAGTAATTTCTACATCTAAAAATGTAAGTATGTATACACAAATCCAAACACGTGTCACAAAACGAATAATGCATTCAATTTTCGAAGTAGAAGCAATGATTCTAATAAATAACATTAACATGCCACCGCTTACACTAGTAACCTAACATCTACCATAAAATATCAAATACTTATTCGGTAATACGGTTGCGTTTTAGCGCGAAGAGAATTATTTTGAATTTCTATATTTTTTTACAGTACAAATTCGTTCAAAATTTAAAATTTATATGGCAATTGACTTTTTACAACATTAGGAATTTCATAAGAGAACAATAAAAAAATGTGTAACTTCCTCATTAAATACAAGCTTAAATCAATTAAAAATAATTTAGATACCAGTACGTAAACTTCCTAGGTAGGTAAGTCCTTAGTTTGAAGAGTTACGAAAAATTGTTTCAGACACAAAAAGTAAGTCTTACTGTGAACTATTGACTGTTACACTTAAAAAAAAATCCGTGGAGCCGTTTTTGAGAAAAATTGAAAACACAAAATTGGCCGCCATTTTGTATTGAAACATCAGATAAAAACGATGTTCAAATAAAATTTGTAGTTCTCTTTAAGTAGTTTCCAAAAATATTTCTACTTTTGCCAACAACTCTAGGTAGCAAAAATTATGAGATATGGTAAATCCAAAAATAATCTTTAAATCCGCTATATCTCGAAAACTACTCGCCAAATGAAAAATTTACAAAGAGTAAAAAATGTTTATTTTCGCGAGTTGGCCAAAAAATACACACTGTATATATATATATATATATATATATATATATATATATATACAGGTCGCACAACTAAAGATGATTTGGAGGTCAGATGCGCATTCGTCCGTTTCCAAATATTCTACTCGCGGCAATTCGAGAAGTTCAGTAGCGTCGCAGGTAAATTGTTTCAAGTGTATATTACGTCATTGTACGTATACAAACATAATTATTAACACATTTTCTTAATACTTATGGAAATTTTACATTTAAGTTAATGAAATTAGAATGTTTTTAAACAGATTAGGAATGTATATAAATTATTAAATTAATAAAATAACATAACACTTTAAATATGATTTTGTACATGTACCAACGATTAATTACGCCGCCCCTGGTAAGTGATTTTAAGCTGTTACACTTGACGATTGTTCCCGAACGCAATGTCGTATCTGCGCGACCCGCAATCATCTTTAATTGTGCGACCTGTATATATATATATATATATATATATATATATATATATATATATATATATATATATATATAAATATTTAAACACAAAAAATTACTTGAAGGACCAAAAAAGGGCTCACAATAGCACATAATTTTTTCATAACTAAGTTGTAATTTATTTTTAATAACTATAATTGTAATTATTAAAATTTGTTTAATTTAAGATTTAGGTGTTTTCATATTCTGCAATACACTAAACAAATTACTGCAATTATCCACTTCTTTAAGGTGCTAAGCAATACTTAATCGTGACAAAAAGTGACAGTTTTAATAATTTCATTCCTATTGTGGCTAGCAGTTGCTAAGAGTTGATTGCATTTTTGAAGTCCTTAATTCACTTAATAATATGCACTTGTAATGCTGTGTTTTTTGCTTACAGTAACATACATTATTAGGTTTGCACGAAAACAATCTATGATTTAATAGGTTATATACAAAAATTTTTAGCAAATTGTGAGTTGGCGCATATATCAAGTAGGTGGGTACCACCTCCCACATCAAAAGATTTCTTTCCAAATTTCTCGTAGACATTCACAATTTTTCAGTGGGTATCCGCAGATTTGCAAAGGATATCCGTAGAAGTCTGTTGGATATCCGAAGATGTTCGCGGATATTCTAAGAAATTCAGTAGATTTCCGAAGAAATTCACAGATTATCAGTAATATCACAAGACTTCGTTGGTATATTAGAAAAATACTTGCCCGACTTGAGAACAAAATTAGTATTGCTTGGAAACATCCCGAGCTGATTGCGAGAGGTGTTAATGCAATACTAATTTTGTTCGAAAAAGAGGGAAAGTATTTGAATATACCGAGAAATTCGAGTGGTATTCGATCAGATTATATCATTTCTTTGTACTAAAAAATCTAGTCTTAGAAATTGACTTATTTATTTTAATTATAAACTATACAATTATTATAAATTACCTTAGTTACCCTTCTTAGTTACTGTCATGACTAGCATCTCACAGTTAGTTTGATATATTTCATTAAAGGGAGCAATGAAAATACGAAATCGAAAACATCAAATCGAATATACCCCGTTGTTAAGGTAAACAAGTCGTGTTTTCATGGAATACGTTCGTGATTGGTTCAAATTTTGAGAATAAGCAATGCTGATTGGTTAATGTTACAAAGATGACATAATCGAGGATATCTGTGGAAATCGTTCATAAATGGATGTTTGGTGTTCAAAATTTGGTGCGTTTTGCTCCTCGCTGTCTATCGTTTGTCCAACAAACCAACAAGTTCATTGCAATAAGTAAAAAGTAACGTTAAAGAGAATTTTAAACAAAACATTTAAGAGAGAAACTGTAAATGATAATTTCATTATGTACTGAGGAAGTTAATTTTGAGGTGTACCAAACCCCGGTATGTAAATGGATATCTACACACCAGCCGATAAAATTGAAGAAACGCTAAAAAATTACTAAATACGTCTATTTCGTAACACTCTTGGAAGTTCATAATGATCAGTTTCTATTGTTTCACATGTACTTTCTTGAGGTTTTTATAATTTTTTACAAGTCCTTCCGCACTGTGGGAGGTATCATTTATAATTTTTCTTTAATGTATCTTCTTTTGTAATGTCAGTTTTCGTCAAATTTGATTATTTTATTACTTTCCTACAGCTCTAATTTTTAATATATTGTAATGATTATTTTTAATTAAATTATTGAATTATTGTATTAAATACAATATATCAAATTGCCCCACGTTTGCGAGCCCTTTAATTTCGTGATATCTATTTTGATTAAAAATTATTATTAATTTCATTAAATACATAAATAAAAAGTTTACCTCGAGTAGGATTTGAACCTACGACCTGTACTTTGCTAGAGTACCGTGCTAAACAACTGCGCCATCAAGGTTCAAGCCCCAATCGATGTAAATTTTGTCTTAAAAAAAACAAACTTATAATAATCTATTTTGATTAATTATAATTTTGTATTATAAAAGAAATTAAGATCAAATGCGTTAGAAGATTGTTATGTATTTTATTAAAACTTCAGCACGATGTGCCCTCATAACTTTATTATAACAAATGCAGTTATTTTTATTTAAATAAATTTCCTCGGCAACATTCTCTGGGGCTATGGATCAATATACCTCATGGCTATAATCATATAATCATAAGTAGATCTCTTAACCAACATAAATTCAATTATGGAATTATATCCTATTTTACTATTTATTGAAACACCATCTATCAATTCAATTATATCGTGTTGTGCGCATGCGAATCTGAATTTGTGTAATACGTAATGATAAACAACATAACCTCAAATAAGTACAAAGAATTCATAGACTCAAGTTTACTTTTCCTTTGTCTTTAGCTGCACCATAATACAATGATGATGAACCAATGTCCATATCAGCTGTGGTTTGAATTCCATACATTAATTTTCCATTGTCGGAAATCCATCAGCATAATAATTTCTAATATCCATATCAGAAATTAATTTCAATTCCAATATATATGCTCCAACGAAGAAAGATCAACAGCACTAGTGATTACGTTAATTATGCTGCTTAAATAAATTAGTCCCACGGTGGAAGTTCTCAAACCATAGGTAGGTGGCTTAAATATTTTCGTTAAACACTTTATTTTAAGCACTTTTATTTTAATTATAATTTTGATAAGTTTAATAATTTATGTTTTAGGTTGCTTTCTCGAATTTTTATTTTCTTGCACAATTTCATAATTTTAGTTCCATTCGATAATTCGGCATGGATAATTTTCCATAAAATAATTTTAGTTTAAAACGAAAATACATTACGAACACTGGTATAACGACTACTCGTTACCCAAAAACATTACCAGAACTTAAATTACGATAACCAAACTTATTTACAAAATCTTTGAATTTCAAATGTTTGTTCTTATGAAATTTAAGATGTTACACGAACCAGATTACTTTAAGAAATAATAGGAAAGATATATATATATATATATATATATATATATATATATATATATATATATATATATATATATATATATATATATATATATATATATATATATATATATATATATATATATATATATAGCCTCTAAAAATTTCTAAATTACATTAGTAATTTTGTCAATGCAAACATAATGTTACTACAATTCTATTCGCTAAGCACTTTTCTAAAATTTACAAAATGTTAATTTTACACATAACTTCCTTATATATGTTCAGATCTTAAAACTAAAATCATTTTTGGATTTTACACAATTTTTCCTTTCTTCAGATACCACTTTTGCTATGCTTTGTTCCAATATTTACAATTTAACTATTACACAAGAATGTTATGTACGAATCTCTATAACTAACTTAATCTAATTTCGACAGGAAAACTAAGACCAGAAATGGATTCTGTGGGTCAAACTACATAAGAATAACACAGCCTCAAACACTTTTATGGTTTATTAAGAAAAATAAATTCCATCTCACATTTTAAATTGGTATTTCCTAACCTGTCTTTTCTCATCTTTATGTTTAAATTACATATAAAAATGTTAATTTAAATTGAAACATTTTCCAAACACTTCATTATGTAAGTTTTTCACATAATCTTTCTCTACATTCACTTTTAAAGTTTGTAAGCTCAATGAATCCTCTCAATTCTTTTCAAGTTTCATCCAATTTGCCATATATTTTAACTTCTTACGTTGATTTAAACAATTTTACTTTTATGTTTGTTTTAGAATAGAAGAATAATATTCTGCTACACTAGAATATACTTATGAAAATGGATTTACATGTATTTCGTAGAAGAAAACTACATATAATACAACTGCGAAGATGCTCGGAGAGTAATACAATGACAATTATCACTGTTCAGCCATGTTCATACTTTTATATTTATGAAAATGAATTTAATTAGCTAACAATATGCCATATAATCACTCTTGTACATGGTTTTATATATATTTTAACTTAAGCAACATGCGCTTAACATACATGATTATTTAATTCCATCGAATTCTCTTTATGTGTACAGTAACTTTTAACTTGAGCTTATATATACTTTATTGTATATCATTTCAAAATGATCTCTTTTATTTTATCATGTACGTTTATTTTTTCTGAAATAACATAACATTTTACGAAATAATAAGAATGCTAATTATCTTTCTTAAGGAAGGCAAAAGGTTACCAACTCTTCTTTAGTGTTAGTTTTCTTCTAAATCACTGAAGATATCAAAAGTATCAGATTAAACTAAAAAACCGATCTTGTTGATTTCCTCCTTAAATTATAGTATATTATGCAGGTCACTGTTAAATATGGAACCAAAGCTCTAGTGCTTAAACGGTTCAACATACAAAACCCGAAAAGTTCGAATTGAAATTAAATGTATTTGCGCATACTTTTGCACATTTTTTTTTAATTAATAAATTTTAAGCATGGCCACCTACTCGATTTTTTTTAAATAGTAACATAGGTTTAACACCTTGATTACAAAAACACATGGGTCTAAACACAGCAGAAAGGACATTACAAAGTTTTTCTAATAGGAACCGTAGGAGGCCGTGAAGGTGACACAAGACGTCAATATAACAACTTTGTATCGAGAATTATGTCTGCTTAAGTAAACTTCAACTATTGTATTGAAGCAATATAACAATTTAATTTAAACCCTATGTTACATTTATCAAGGAATAATTTATAAACAAAATAAATGTATAATTAAAATAAACGTAACATCTACGTAACTGTTTAACGAATAAATTGCTCAAAGTGTTGAACCGTTTAGTTCTTGACAATAATGTAAACAATTTCTAACTTCGTTTTTAGAATTACGTAAATACTCTTGTGGAATATCGACTATTTCATTAGCAGTACGAGCTTTTAATTCATTTATATCTGTAGGTCTGTTTACATAAACCTTATTTTTTAAGTATCCCCATAGGAAAAAGCCTTACGGAGTTAAGGGCTTCTAGCGGGCTATTCAATACATCCTCTTCTCCCTATCCACCATCCTGGGAAAATTTGGTTCAAGTAGTTTCTAGTTATAATTGCATAATGCGGTATTGTACCATCTTGATGAGACCAAATATTCTCTTCAATAACATTTGGTATATTTACACCTGGAAAGAGCTGCAATATTCTAGGAATAATGTTATTCTGTAGCAACTGGAGATATCTACTAGCATTGAGATTGCGCTCAATGAAAAAAGATCCAATAATACGTTCCCCTATTATTCTACACCATGGACTGTTTCAAGACATTGGGTATGTAAAGCCTCCATCCAATGCGGATTTTCATCGGAATAATATCTACAATTAGGTCGATTGACATAACCATTTAACGTGAAAGTACGTTCAGAAAATAAAATGCAATTTAAAAAACTGTCATTTCTATCAAGTGCTTCCATGATTACTTCTCAAAATTGAATACGTCTGTCAAAATCATACGCTAACAATATTTTTTGAATCGAAAATCTCGACATACCGTGATCTAAAGCAAGTTGCGAAGAAGTTTTATCTTGCTCAATTATGTTCATGAGTACTGATAAAAAATGTTCTTCGTTTGTTACTGTTTTTGGTCGACCTGGCATTACACAATTTTTGACACTTCCTGTATGTCTGTATCTTTGTGTTTTGGTGACAGTTGATTTACTAATGGGATTACGTTTATGATTTACCTCATTGCACAAATTGGTTACCTCTTCCTGCGTTCGTTTTCTTTCTCCAAACTCAATCATCATAAGTATTTGAATTCTTTCATTTTGGGTCAATTGATTCATTATTAGTAATTAGTTTGAACTGATTCAATTTAACAAATTATTTTATTTTCCAAGATTGTCTCTTGCAACTTAATCGAGAATAAATTTGGGATTGTGACAGTAAATAATAAGATTTAAACTCTAGTGCTTAAACGGTTCAACATACAAAACCCGAAAAGTTCGAATTGAAATTAAATGTATTTGCGCATACTTTTGCACATTCTTTTTAAATTAATAAATTTTAAGCATGGCCACCTACTCGATTTTTTTTAAATAGTAACATAGGTTTAACACCTTGATTACAAAAACACATGGGTCTAAACACAGCAGAAAGGACATTACAAAGTGTTTCTAATAGGAACCGTAGGAGGCCGTGAAGGTGACACAAGACGTCAATATAACAACTTTGTATCGAGAATTATGTCTGCTTAAGTAAACTTCAACTATTGTATTGAAGCGATATAACAATTTAATTTAAACCCTATGTTACATTTATCAAGGAATAATTTATAAACAAAATAAATGTATAATTAAAATAAACGTAACATCTACGTAACTGTTTAACGAATAAATTGCTCAAAGTGTTGCACCGTTTAGTTCTTGACAATAATGTAAACAACTTCTAACTTCGTTTTTAGAATTACGTAAATACTCTTGTGGAATATCGACTATTTCATTAGCAGTACGAGCTTTTAATTCATTTATATCTGTAGGTCTGTTTACATAAACCTTATTTTTTAAGTATCCCCATAGGAAAAAGCCTTATGGAGTTAAGGGCTTCTAGCGGGCTATTCAATACATCCTCTTCTCCCTATCCACCATCCTGGGAAAATTTGGTTCAAGTAGTTTCTAGTTATAATTGCATAATGCGGTATTGTACCATCTTGATGAGACCAAATATTCTTCGTTTGTTACTGTTTTTGGTCGACCTGGCATTACACAATTTTTGACACTTCCTGTATGTCTGTATCTTTGTAAAGTTTTGGTGACAGTTGATTTACTAATGGGATTACGTTTATGATTTACCTCATTGCACAAATTGGTTACCTCTTCCTGCGTACGTTTTCTTTCTCCAAACTCAATCATCATAAGTATTTGAATTCTTTCATTTTGGGTCAATTGATTTATTATTAGTAATTAGTTTGAACTGATTCAATTTAACAAATTATTTTATTTTCCAAGATTGTCTCTTGCAACTTAATCGAGAATAAATTTGGGATTGTGACAGTAAATAATAAGATTTAAACTCTTGTGTCACATTCACGGCATCCTATACTTCTTACTAGAAAAACGTTTGTGTCGTTTCTGTTGTGTTTAGACCGTGTGTGTGATACATTTTTGTAATCAGGGTGTTAAACTCTTTCAAACGGTATATCACCTATGTTGCTATTTAAAAAAAATAAAGATAGCAGCTATGCTTAAAATTTTTTTAACTAAAGAAAAATTTTTTTGTGCAAATATATGCGCAAATACATTTAGTTTCAATTCGAATATTTTGAGTTTTCTATGTTGAACCGTGTAAGCACTAGAGCTTTGGTTCCATCTTTAACAGCGAACCTGTGTATAACGGAAATGCATCTTTATACGCGAGTGAGAAATTTGACCAATGAGCGTGCGTTGGCACTTATCACCTGTCTCATAACGGCATTACGCTCACGTGTGATACATGACGTTTTAACTTACAGGTGCATCGAAGGAATTAATTTCACTCAAACAAATACCTAATATTCGCCTATAAAAATTGTATCGTCGCATGTATAACTTTTCGTAGTTACCAACGGTTGTTATAGTATGAAATAAACAATTCCTTATTTTTTCACAATTTGCACGAAATTAATGAAAATGACTTTCAATTACAACTGACTCTCAAACTCACTTGTGATTACTTTAGTTCACTTTTGAATAATACTTGATTGCTGTCACCGAAAACAATGGTCTAAGGTACTTTAATAACTACACCTATTGGATACAACCCAGTATAACGAAGTTCAGATTTAACACTGCAACAAATACAGTGAACCTAGTTGAGCATTTTTACACAAAACACATGCCGAATGCAGTAGAAATTTAAATTTAAAGAAAATATTGACAACGGCAAAAGATAATTTGTTAAATGATAAGGACCCCGTGGCAGACAGTACACTGCCCCTCCTTCACTGCTTGTATGAGTTGGCATTGTTGACTGTTTACAAATATTTTCGCCCGTGTAGAGAGTAAGGCGTGGATAAACGTGGCACGATAGACCCCAGTTAAATTGTTATAAACGATACCGGGGTTTAAAGACACGGGTCCAGATGACCTTAAAACCACTTCGAATTCCATTGTTACTGTTAAACCAACCCGCCCTTTGTTTTTAAATGTGTATATCGATGAACGTGTAAGATGAAGAACGGATGGTGTCGTTTGTAGCGTAGTCACTTGCGGGCAGGTTACCGGTCACTTTGTTATGATTTATTTGCACTTGACCCTTGCAAGGCTTTGTTTTAATGATGTTTTTTTGGTGTCTTTGATTCAGCCAGCTTATTTAGAATTGTTTGTCTACGAACTGATTTTTCTTTATATATGCAATTTATTGTAGCTGTACCTACGTATTTTTGTGCTTTTATTAATCACACAGTTGTATGTGTGTAAATTCCTTGCCTCTTTTTTGTTCTTATTTAAGTGCAGTTAAACAGCATTGCAGTTATCTCATTACTACCTGTTTAGTTTTACTGTTTATCCTATTTTATGTGTACCTTAACATGCATTATTATTTTCTTATTTACCCTAGTGTTAACTTAAGGCCGGCATGATTCGTTGTAAAAGGGCCACATGTTTAGTATTATAATTTCCACTCAGATTTATGACAATTGTGGGTGTGATTTCACTGTTTGTTTTTTTGTGTTTATGTGCAGTTAAACTGATTTTTATTTTTTTACGCTACTAAATTTTATAATTTTTTACGCACTTTAATCTGAATTAATGGTATTTTTTTATGTTGGCCTATTGAATCCTTTCCTTGTTTTTTTGTTCTTTTATTTATTAGTGTACTTGTACAATTACTTATTTATTAATAAATTTTGGTTTCTTGGTGCTTCTTTCCTAATTTAGCACATTAACAGGTTGAACCATCATTGCGCAAAACTCGTTAATTTTAACTTGAGTAGTTTCATTGTTTACCTATCCCACATGATGCAACACTTAATCACATCCAATCCTATCTCATTCACATAACACAGCGTAGCTTACCATTAGACGGCCAATTCTTTTTATCAGATTTAAGGTTTGTGAGTAATTAAATATTAGACTTGTAAATAAATTACAATGTTTCAATTATTGCCAGGAAAGTCAATGTAAAGCAAGCACATATTTAGAGTAAGAATAGCATTATTGTCAGTGAAGTCAAGATACATCCCTTAGCGATCTTTTTTTCTTAAATTTGCATTATTGCGAATAAGTGCAAATAACAAAGATAAGGTACATTGGAATACTACATGTTGAATGAGGTGTAAATGTTTCTGTTCGAAATTGTAAAAATAATATTTATTGCACATTCCAAAGTCACTTACGTAAATCTTTTCCACGACTAGATTGAAATTAAAGGAATTTCATTAAATAAATTATATTCAGTCAAAAACCGTTTTTCATGTTGGCACAATGTTGTCGACCAACCTTAGGAAAATATTTCTGAAACATTTAATTGACAAAACATGTAAAACGTAGGAAAATTGTTCACCGAAATAAAATGTGTCATAAAACAAATGATAGGCATTTAAGTTTTTCTGAGTATTTTGTTAATTATAATTATTGAAATAAGCAATAAATTAAATTTTGGACTAAAATAACACTAAAATGTGAACAAATTTTATAGGTATCCTAATTTTCTAGCAAGAAACCTTCATAAAGTGCCATTATGCTTTCAGATTTTCAATGACATCGTTGACAAATTTAGTGTTAACTTCTAATAAAAGTGTCATTTCATAATTTCATTAATTTAAATACCTCACATTTTCATTATACCTTTTTGTTTTTCTTTTAATAACAGGAACATTTTTAAAATCACAACGAAGAATACATAACACCTTTCAAAAGGGTAATTGCTATATTAAAATGCCAGATTAGTTTTCCACACCATTTAGTCATAACCGATGATTACCAAAATACAATTTTGAATAATATACAATTTCCTATACTATGAATTATCAAACAGTAATACATAATCTACACTCAGATAACCTAATTTACAATAAATTATGTACTAAAACCAACCGCAATTCGAGTATTTAAAGTTTTAAAAGTTTGTTTGAATTTCTCGCAGCTCTTTATTGTAGTTTTAATTACAAGCAGATTTTGAAAAGAGAAAAACTCAACAATATTTAAAAACTAAGTTAAACTTTTCCTATCGTAACTTTTAAAACGAGAAAGATGTAGATATCTAAATTCACTATACATGAAAAAATAAATAATACTGTAGATGTTCACGCATGATATTTAAAATCTGCAAACAGAGCTATACACTTCAGTAAATGTGGTATTACGTGCACAATTACAACATTTTATGTAGGACCACTGTATAGAACTTATACAAATTGTTACCACATTAAATAGCTAGTTACGGAAGCCACCTTTAACGTTCCAAAGGACAATATATTATTCCCACAATAATATCGTGGCAAATACCGATTACCAACCAATAATGGATTATGTCAAATAAATATATTATTTTCTGAAATCAGCATGAAAGTTGCTAAACGCGGACTAATTTGGGTCACGAAAGTTTCATTTTAATGTCCAGACATGAAAGTAACACTTTCATGCCTAGTCATTTTTACTTTCCAAATTACAGTCCGCGCCGCCAAAGAATGTCTCGTGTCGCGCATGGATGTTCGTGCATTCGGCCGCACTCGTTAACACAATAGCGACTGAAATCATGACCAGTGGCGTCGGTGTCGCGTTTTCAATTATTCGTCACCAAACCACAAGACATTTTAAAATATTTTATTTATCTGAATTACATATGAACAGTAATAGTTTAAACATTTACAAAATAAAAAAATAACCATGTTGACAAGTAATAAATTTTATATTTGAATTACAAATGAACACAACAGTTTAATCGTTTATGAAAATCAAAAAAGTATAAGTTCGATTTTTAATTATAGAAACAGAATAGGCTGTATTTTAAGAGTATTATTCAGGATTTAAAAAAATTATGATATTTCTAAGGTAATAAATTTTTATATTTCCATACACTTTGGGGAAAAGTTACTCAAACGGCGATAATTACCTACTATAATAATATTAAATACTACTAACAAATAAGTCACACAATCATTCATCACTAGACCAGCCACTTTCAGTTTCTGAATCGTCCTCCAAGTTTATCACCAGTTTTTCGACTTGTACGTCAATCACTATTTCGTTCTCTAAATATTTGTTTTTCTGGTCGATTACCTTCTTACAGCACTTTTGCCAGTTTTCTTGAGTAACAACCGCTAATTCTTCTTCCAACAATCTTCTAACGTGGTTGAAGTTAAAGGTGGTATTTCTCTTTGCAACATTATTTTTCACTTGAGCCCAAATCAACTCAATCGGGTTTAAGTCCGGGTGATAGGGAGGTAGTCGCAGCACCGTATGTCCTTCGTTACTTAATATACAATCAAACTTGTACGTTATATGTTCCTTTTTGTGTAGCTTAATTATTTCATAAAGTTGTGGTCTGTACATCAAACGAGTGAACGGTATCTTTTTATCTATTAACCACTTCACCATATCTGCCTTTTTCGAATTACTTGTTGGAGCACGATCCACCTGAACATTATGGTACGGCGCATTATCAATAACCAAAACCGATTGTGGAGGCAAGTTTGGTAAAAGTTTCTCACATAAACATTTTTCGTAGTTGCTACCATTCATCTCGTCGTGATAGTCTCCGCTGCTAGTTCCTGATTTAAATATCAGACTACAACCTGGTAAAAAACCCATTTCAGCTTCTGCATGTACCACAATCATTCTTGGTCCTTTGGAAATTGCAGACAGTAGTCCGTTAGTTGTGCCATCACTCCACGACGTTGATTGTGTGTGTCCACTATGAACATATGTTTCGTCCATGTAGATAATTGGACGATTTAATTCTCGGTAGAATTGAATTTTTTGGAAGAAAGTAATTCTTAGAGCCCTTATACCGTTCTTCTCTATTACAAGTTTTCTATTATTCTCAGTTCGATGCCATTAAAATCCCAGGTTTTTTAATATAACACGTAAAGATGTAGAACCACCGTGCCAACCTAAGTCATTTGTGGAGTTTCTCGCGTAGAGCAGGAATTGTCACCCGTGCACCCTCGGCCTTGTGAAAATTATATACTATATTGCGAAAAAGGCTCTTTTCGAAATCTTCCAAGTCGGCCATAGGAGACGGACGTGGGCGTTTCTTGCATGGAGTTGAAAATCTTAGTTTTCCCTCTTCTGTTGGACCTTCACCCTCTTTAATAATATTTGCCACTGATCTAACAGACACTTTTGTTGCTTAAGACACGGTTTCTTTTAATTGTTTCAAGGTATATGTGGGGTGTAAGTTTTTTAAATAACTGTACACATTATATATCACCTCACGCGTTTGACCACTTATTACTTGGCCACTTTTTCCCAATTGTAGAACTCATATTTCTACACTCGATTTTAAATCACAGTTGAAAACGAACTAACTAATAAAAACATTTTTGAATATTTGCTAATCTGTTGTTAATGATACTAAGGAATGTCAACTATTAGGATTTCTTTAATGAGAATTTAAACAAATGTCATTAGCATTACATGCGCCGCAAAACTACTTATTTATTTTACTATGTATTGTGAAAGTATTTGTTGTTTATACATATTTGTCTAATAAATTTGAGTATTATGAGCTTTAAAATTCACATAGGACACAAAATGGTTCACTGCCGTTTTGATGCAATAATTGTAATAAAGTTAAATTAACAAGTACGTATGTAAATTAATAAGAGAAATAAATAATTAATTAGTGTAATACATGATAATAAACGGAACGCGTTTTTGGTGGCGACGCCACTGACATGCCACGCTTAAGAGACTGGAAGTTGGACTAATGCGCATCCAACGTTCAGGCATTCTTTGGCCACGCGGACTGTAGGTAGGTTGATATTTTTATGGAATAAAATAATAATAGACAATTTTGTCAAAAACTACCTATTACACGTTTATGTTCTAACGATTCCATTACATAACCTTCTGCTACACTGGTAGAACTCCATCCAGCATGCCTTTTCAGATCTATTATATCGCCACCAGCGTCCACCATAAAAGTTGCCGACGTACGGTGTAAGCAATGACCCGTATACTCCATGCAACTAGGCAAACCAAGAAAAGTCGCTATTTTGGTAGGTATTTTCCCAATGGTATGAATCCCCACAGCTTGAACGCTGTACTTTCCGTTTTTAGAATTTACCAATAAACGTCTATGTGGTGTATGCGGAAGGTGTAGTGCTATATACTTTCGGTACAAGCCGACGTTGATTTGCTGCTTTCCCTTTCCATCAACGATCATAAAGCGCCTTGCTTTATTAGTTTTGGAATTGGGAATTTTTATAATTAAAACAATACCCTTATCTTCTATGTCATCAAGTGTCATTTTTGTTAACTCTTCACAGCGACATGCACCCGCTAAACCAATAATTAATACAACCTGAAACGAATATACGTATGACATCAATTGAAACACTTTTAATTATGATCGCTTACTTTCATCATTAAAAATTCATCATCGGGAGCTTTTCGAAGAAAATCGTCTGCTTCGCTTTCAATTTGGGAAATTACCTACGTTTAAGCTTTCTTTTACCAAACGCGTCGCTTTTAGAATTGAGCAAGTATACCAAAGAGTCGATGATTTGTATCTCTGGCTGCCTTCCGCAACGTATACCATAAGAACGTTTTCAGTAACTTGTTTAATTTTTTTTATGCTGCACCACTTTTTAAACGTTTCATATAATTTCTCATACCTCTGCCTTGATTTGTTTGGACGTAACTCAGTCACAGCACCCGTTGCAGCTTCCTTTATATTAATTTCAACATCCATTTCACAATCAAAATCACTTAGGGACATCGTTATTTATTGAAAATTCGCAGAAACGAAAGGAAAGGAGACCCCAAACCGCCAAAATTGTTTCACTAATTTTTTGTTTTATTTACTTGTCGTTAAGACAACACGCTTTTAATTGTTAATATACATTTGTCAAAGCTCTCTGCTTAATTCAACTCAATTTTTTTAAATAATTTTAACAATTTTTAATAATTTTCAAAACGATTTCAGAAAAAAATATAATATCATCCCGCAGCATGATATAGTTTTTGTTTGACTCGGAGGCGTTGAAAAATACTCGGATGCTAGCGCATCCTCGTATTTTTTCAGCAAACCTCCTTGTCCAACAAAATTCCACTTTCATGACGTGTAATGTAATATACTATTCTACAAACATGCTATTATGTTTATGCCTAATCTTGTTTAGTTCCAAGTTACAAGCAAACAAAAGTTTATTTAATACCGAACTAATGTTAAGATAGCGCTAGTTAATTACTTGCATTGTAAAGAAAACAGTTGTATTCTTGTTACGATAACATTTTTTTAGTTTTAAAAACTTCTAACCTCATTCCACTAACTTTACTGGCGCAGTCAGTAGGATAAGAAAAGGAGATTACAACACGAGAAAATTTTCATCGAGTACTGTTTTCGTGAGTTTCTACTCTTCACGGGTAAAAGAAACAACAGCTTTTCCAACAAGAGAACAATTCCAAAAAGAACAATACCAAAGACATGGAAGAAAACAATATCTTAGCTAAGAGCCATTCTTTTTACCCCACTTAGCTTAAGTAAGCGATAAAAAAAGTTAATGATTGAATCTATGAATAAGAATTAATATATTTTCAGGAAGTTAGAAAATAAAGTACTAATACATAACTAATATATAATTAATCAACTAAAAAACTAAAACTTAGAAAACAATAGTACGACACCATCAAGCAGTGCAAATTGTAACATGTTAAAATTATTTATTGATACGATTCCACATTTTGATGAAGATTCTAAAACGTTAGAAATCTTCATTGAACATTGTGAACAATTAATATAAACCTACCAAAATGGGATAGAAACTGATCCGATGAATAGTTTTTTAATAAGGGTAATTAGTAAACTTACTGGGCACGCTTTAGTAGTTGTGGGTGGTCGTCCAGAAATTAGAAATTGGACAGAAAGAAAATCATTGTTAAGATTAAGTTTTGGTGATCAAAGGGATTTAGATTGTCTAGTACAAGACTTGTTAGTAATAAAAACACAAATAAACGAACCATATTTAACTTTTGGTCAAAAATACAAAATTGTCGTAAATTTAACCAACGCGGAAACACATTTTCAAATGAAAAACTATGATCAATAGGTACTAAAAACGTTTATTAGGGGCTTACAAGGTCGTATATAAGATATGATACGATTAAGAAACCCAGATTTGATCAGAGCAAGGAATTTCATATGTATTAGAGGAAGAGATTTTTATCCGTCAAAGGCAAAATAGCAATAATTATAACAATTCTAATTTACTGCACTCAAAATCAAATTTCCCAAAACCTCAAAATAATTATTTTAAACCTAATAATTTCCACAACTCTTCATTCTTAAATTCAAGGGATGATAACTAACTCATTTTTTCCGTTACAGCCGATAAACGTCCAGCCAAATCGAAATATTGCACCAAAAGAGTATTTCACAAATCAGCAAGTATTTGGTAAACCTAGAAATATTTTTCAATCTCCAAACAGAACTTTTTCACGACCTGAAATGATGCCAACTTCTACACGAACTACAATTTCCCTACACAATGTTAATTTCCATGAGAAATACAAATTTTCTAAACCTCGAGTAAACCAATTGCATAATTGAAAAAATTTTAAGAAAAAAAATTTATTAGTAAGCACGATGAATACATTGCAGGACCTAGTAGAATTGAAAAACAACAGGAATTGAAATCAAACGAAAATTTTCCTGAGGTAGATTTAAACAACCCCATAACGTGCTTAACCTAAATAATTTATCTCATTTTTTTTATTGTCTCAATCTAAAGCTAAAATAGATATAAGTAAAAAATTATTAACCACACCTTATACTAACATCCCCTTAAATTTTGATAATAATATAATCAATTAAGAAAATTAATTATACAGTATTGTTATACCAGCAAAAACGGAAAAAGTTGACACAATTCCAGTTAATCATAAGAAGGAACAGGAATAGTTAATTATCATAAATTTAATAATTTTTTAGAAATGTTTTGTGCAGTACTAAACATTCAAAATCATTCTGTTTTAACAAAAATTACTAATTCAAACCTTTTAAAAGCGATATAATTGATGTAAATTATTTGAATGAATTTAAGACTGCTAACAATTTAGATATTAACCAAGAATGTCTCATCAAAGAAAACTTAAATAAACTCCGATTAAAACATTGCAATGTGGAGGAGACTAAGGAAATAAAACATTTATGTTACAATTATAGGGCCATATTTTACCATAAAAAATCCCACTTAGCTTTATCAATCAAATAAATCATAAAATCCATCTTTCTGACGAAAAACCAATCTTCACTAAACCTTATAGATTTCCTGAAGTATATAAACAAGAGGTCAGATCACAAATCAATAAAATGTTAATTCAAAAAATAATTCAAACATCAACTTCTCCATGGGTTGTACCAAAAAAACTTGACAAAACGGGTAACCAAAAATGGTAGATAGTCATAGATTATAGAAAATTAAACGATAATACAGTAGACGACAAGTATCCTCTTCCTAATATTACAGACATTCTAGATAAATTAGGCAGGGCACACTATTCTTCAACATTAGATTTAGCTTTGGGATTTCACCAAATCGAGATAGATAAAATGGATATACCTAAAACCGCGTTTTCCACATTAAACGGTTATTACGAATTTTTACGTATGCCATTTGGATCAAAAAATGCTCCTAGCATGTTCTAAAGGGTTATGGATGTGTTAAGAGGTCTTAACAATGAAATTTGCCTTGTATATCTCGATGACATTATCTTTAGCATATCACTACAAGAACACATAACAAGGCTAAAACTTGTGTTTAATAGATTGAGAGAAGCTAACTTCAAAGTTCAATTAGATAAATCCGAATTTTTACAGAAAACTGTATCTTATTTAAGTCATATTATTACTTCAGACGATGTAAAAACCCTGATAAGATTACAGCAGTAAAGACATTTCCTATTCCTAAGACCCAAAAAGAAATTAAATCATTCCTTGGACTGTTAGGTTATTATAGAAAATTTATTAAAGACTTTCCAAAGCTTACAAAACCAATGACAACTTGTTAAAAAAAGAATGCAAAGATCGTTCATAGGTATGATTTTGTAGATTGCTTTAACTTGTGTAAAAACATTCTCTGTAACGAACCAATTCTACAATATCCTGATTTTAATCAAGCTTTCATCTTAACAATAGATGCATCTTATTCATCTTATGCATCTTATTGCCTTAGGTGCCAAGGTCCTATAGGACAAGATAAACTTGTTTCGTATGCTTCCAGAACCTTAAATGAAACTGAACAAAAATACAGTACACTAGAGAAAGAATTGCTAGCCATAGTATGGTCATGTACATATCTTAGAACTTATCTTTTTGGTAGAAAATTCACAATAGTAACTGATCATTGTCCTCTCCTTTGGTTGTTTAATTTAAAGGAACCTAATTCCAAATTAACACGATGGAGATTAAAACTTCAAGAGTTTGATTTTAAAATCATATATAAGAAAGGAAAATTAAATATCAATGCGGATGCTTTATCTAGAACTCAAATTAACACCACACAAGATACAGATTCCTTATTAAGCCATCCCGGTGATATAAACAAAGGCACGTTTGAATTTTTACACGAATCATTTGATCCTCTGATTTTAGTGACGAAACACCTCATTCATTATCAAAAGACACCTTGAATAATGGCATCATATCTATTCTACATGATATTATTAACAATAGGTATAACAAATCAAATTCATGCATTTAAAAATAATGTAAACGAATTACAAATTAAAGATGATACTTATGAACATTAAAAAATAATAATCGTAAAAATGCCGGTTCATTCTAACCAAGATTACATTTTGTTAAGTTAAGATAAAAAACAGTAAAAACAGATTTGAAATATTACACACAAAAGAACTAAAAAATGCTTGTTTGTTACAGAATGATGGCGCTAATAGTAACCCTGAGTATAGTGATATGGATAAATGCACAGAGCATAAAAATCAATAAACTTAGCAACTCATCAGGTATTCTACCATTTAAGCTAGGTATAAGTCAGATGGTAACTAGCAGACGTATGTTCTTATATATAGAACGAATGACTTTAACATCTTCGGAAATAAAAGTATTATTACTGGAAGTGTAAGAACTAACTGTGAAAATCTAAATCCGATCATTTTAGAAATAGAGGAAAAGTTAATAATATTCAGGCAAATCAAATAAATAATAGGGTTAAACGTGGATTATTAAATATTGGAGGAACTATTTCAAAGTGGGTATTCGGCACTTTAGATTCTGAAGATGGTGAAAAGTAAAAAAATGTAAATCAAAATCAGTTGAAAATAATTAAAAATATCAATACTCAATTATAATTATCTAAAGAGTTGGTAAAAAAGTATTCGAACACTATAAATACTATTGTTTCTCACCAAAAGAAAATATTTAATTATTTAGACCAATTTTACAATTCCCCTATATCATTCTACAATCAATAATAAATCAATTTCATATTAATTCATACATAATAATTAAATTCTTAGACAATTTAGAAAACGCAGTGATCTTTTCAAAAATGCACATAACACCCCAGATATTTTAACTCGAAACAAAAAATCGTTCTTGAATTGTCTACCTTGTATGACAAAGATGTAATTCTAAACATTAAATCCGATTCATGGCATTCAATAATCTGGCTGTCAGATAACAAAAAATAGTATCCTGTTCACCTTAGAATTCCTAATAGTTTATCCTAAATTATTCCAATACTATAATCTACTTCCAATAGCCACGAAGAGGAATACTATCATAATTCCACCTAAACCTTTTTTGGCTCTGAAAGACAATGTGCTATAATATATGGATCAACAGTACGAATAAATAGAAAAAATATTTTTGTGTAAAAGTGAAGATTTAAAATTTAACAGTGAGGACTGTATTACAAACTTAATACAACAAAAGCAAGGACTGTGTAATGAAACCATAGTTGAAAATCCGGAACTAATAATAGACAGAATAAATAGTGAATATCTAGTGATTATAACAAGAAATGAAATTCAAATTAATAAACAATTCCCCACGAAGAATACGCACTCCTTACAGGCAGTAATGTAATAAAATTTCCAATAAATTGTAGCAGAAGTTATAAAAAATTTAAATCCAGTAACAACGAAAATTAAAAAAATGGAATTCCACTTATGTTACCAAGTATAAGAGAAGAAAAACTACTAAGTATAGTTAACGTAAAACCATTAAAAATAGAAAATGTCCGTCTAGAAGATATATACAAATTAAAAAACCACTTGGAGAAAGTGGAAATAATTAACACAGAATACAGCGAGGAACGACTTAAGAATTGGTTATTAGACTATGGTCATGTGTGTCATTTTAATAGTATTTACATTTTATATAAATATAAGAAAACCATCCTCGAACGGTGCTGAAAGAAGACCTGAACTTTATCGTCTTCAGTTTCTTCAAACCTGAAGCCTTCGTGTAATGGGGGAGAAGTTACGGAAGTCATCCTTAATGTTCCAAAGGAAAGTATTTTATTCCCATAATAATATCATGGCAAATACTGATTACTAACCAATAATAAATTATGTTAAATAAATATATTATTCTACAAACATGATATCATATAACAGTTCTTGGAATGCCTAATCTTGTTTAATTCCAAGTTACAAGCAAACAAAAGTTTATTTACCTAATGCCGAACTAATGTTAAGAGTTAGTTGATTACTTGCATTGTAAAGAAAATAGTTGTTTTCTTGTTAAAATAAAATTTTGTTAGTTTTGAAAATTTCTAACTTCATTCCACGAACTTAACCAGCTTACTCTACAGCCTGCTTTTCAAATGATCACTACTCGGTGGGTAGTAGTAATCAAATTGGAATTTAGTTATAACATGATTCAAAATTTATAAGTCACGACTATTCATACAAAATGGTTATGAATAAAAAAAATCTAGTTAACCTAAAACTGTGTACAAAATCTGTTGTGACCAGCACACAAATTCTTATGCCTGTATAAGTCGATAGGAGAAAGAGTCAGTCAGTCGCAGAACGGCTGTTTCAACTTGTTCATACTTCCTCTTGTATTAAATGTACAAAAAAGGTATTGTTTTTTACTTAAATCTAAGAAATGTAAAAATTACAAAAACATATATGTTTTAAAATTTTTTGATTGTAAAAAGAATATATATATTATACCTGACTGGATTATCTATCTTCGTATAGCATTCGTTAACAATTTCAGATTCAATTCCGTTTACATTATTTAACAAACCGACGTATACATTAACTTACGTATTATATAAATACATTTTTCAATTAATCAAATTGATTTTCAAGGCACATTTAGTTTCATATGAAAAAAATTTTCAGAAAAACTTAGCTAAAATTGATCTCTGAATTTGTTATAAAGTAGATACTTTTCGAAATATTCACAAGAAGTAAGTGCTTTAGGTACACCTTTGATTTTTTAAGAATTGAGCCATGTCTGACATTCGTTTATGTTGGTATGTGCATTCGGTATTCTCCCTGTGAAATTTCGGTAAAATGACGGTGTATGAACGAAGGCCAATATTATCTATCATTTATAGAATTCATTCAATTAAATTCTAGTTCTTAAAATGAGATTTGGAATCTTATTAGCAATTTAGGAGCTAAAAAGAAGTCTAATGTTATCCTTTATAAAACAAGTCGGCTTACCTAAAGTATTGTAGCTTCGAACTAAAATTCACTTTTAGTGGTGAGCTGGATAAAAGTGCTTGAAATGGTAAGCTGTGAATATCTTTATTTACATACAGGGTGCGGCATTAGTGCGTCGAAGTACGATATATCCGTTATTAAAGGAGATATCAAAAAAAGTTATTTACAAAAATTATAGGCAACTTCAAACTTCACATTATAAAAATATTTTCGTATTTACAGGGTGTTTACATATTACCAGGGTGAACCAAACATACTTGTTTTTAAATGGGACACCCTATATATTATCTCAAATTTAGATTAGGTTCATCTCCCCCATACTTCCAATATAGGGTTTCATTACGTTATACAGGGTATTTCAAAAGTTATGGTTAATTGTACACGAACCTAACAATAATTTTTTGCAGGCAACTTTTTGACATTGGTACAGTGTTACGAGAAAGTGTTATTTCTTTATTATTGCACCAATTGAATATAGAGCGAGACAAAACTCGAACACATGATTTTATCAAATTTTTCAAATGAATCACCCTGTATTTTATTTTAAAAAGTGGAAATACGCTTTATGTCCTTCAATTTTTATTAAGCACTTCCTATAGCTAAAATAGTTAATTTATGAGATATTTTCAATTTAATAACAGAAAGAGATTTTTTTTTTAAATTTCTATTATAACAAGTTAGCCGTGATCAAATAAAAGTGTGACAAATTATTATAAAAAATTCAAAAAACTTCAGTTATTAAGGCAAAATTCTTATAAAATTAATTAATTTCATAATAAATGTTCAAAATGCCCACCGAAAAAGTCAATACAGCATTGAAATCGATTTTCAAATTCTCGACTTTCTTATTTCTACATTAATACTCTCGAATGCTTCTCGTATTCTATTCCTCATGTCATCTTGCGTGGTTGGAGGTATTTGATACACACGGTTTTTCACATATCCCAACTTGAAGAAGTCAATTTTACTCAACTCTGGCGTACGAGCTGGCCATGCAATGGGTCCTCCTCTTCCCACCCATCGTGTAATAACCGCATTCTTTGACGAATGTTAAGAGAAACGTTTGCCAACAGTAATGATTTTCTAAAAAGTCCAAATAAACCTGGGCATTCACTGTTCCATCGAACAGTTCGCGATATCTTGAAAAAGAATAAATACCGTTGCTATAAGTTGCAAACCACACAAGAAATGTTTCCAGAAAATCATCAAAAGCGTATGGAATTTTGTGAAAATATGATGCAGTGGGCTAATGAAAACGAAAGATTTATTAAAAATATTTTGTGTACAGACGAGTGTTCTTTTAACTTACAAGGCCATCACACTCCGTCTGTGGCTGTAGGTTACTCTCGGGAAAACAAGCAGATTAGTATTCCTTACCGGACACAATACCCCCAAAAAGTTAAGGTGTGAGCATGAATTTTAGGCAATTCCATAATTGGTCCATTTTTTATCAATGGAAATTTGAATGAGTACAAATATTTAGAACTGCTGAGAAACCAGATAGTTCCAGCTGTTCAACGCCCCAATATAAACTTTGATTTGATTGATTTAGTATCAAGAAGATGGCTGTCCTGCTCATACTGCAACAAGAGTTCAACAGTTTTTGGAAACTACGTTTCGCTAACCGTATTATTAGTGGAAAAGGTACTATTAGATATCCTCCTTGCTCACCTGATATCGCGCCGAACTACATTTTTGTTTGGAGATACGTACCCCAACGTACCATATGGGCACAGGCATGAACGTGCTAACAATTTGGACGAACTTCGTGTCAAAACTACAGACTCTTTAAACATCATCACCCAAGAAATATCAGCAAACACCCGAACTGAATTTTATCACAGATTGGGTAACTGCCTTGAGCAAGGTGGAGGTCTTTTCGAAAATCTTGTAAAGTAGAGTTTTGAAAAAAGTGTATTCTGTTCATTTTAGAAATAGTTGGTTTTTCAATAAGAATTATAATGCTAAAGTTAAACCTTAAACTTAAGGTATACTATCGATGTAAATGTTAATGCTCTTGTTTTTAGCTCTCGTAAGTTTCTGCTTGGTTCTTCTTACGAGTAGTAATCGAACTATGTCATACATTTGCAATTACAATAAACTTCGATGTTTGAGGTATTATCATTTAATGTTTAAGTGTAAAGTATTTACTTAATAGTTTCAAAGAACATGCGACTTTTCAACATCATCTTAATTGCTTTGGTTTCGTTAAAAATGTTGAAGCTAGATTGAAGGAGACTTAAGTAGTTCATATTTTGTGCTTACATGCAAATATGTACAAGTGGCAACATCGGTAAAGTTATCTCTTTCTCACACTCATATAATGTTTATTGAGTTTCTTTCTAGTTCTGTATATGTCCTTTTTATATCCGGATATAACACTTAATTAATTAACTTGGACAAAGATAGAAAAACAATTTAAATGTCATTGAGCCCTTAATAGCGGATTGTTAATATCAATCTATATACATCCTGATTTAGAACATAAGTGGGTAGTAACTAGACAGAAAGAGGTGAATTTTGCAAACGGCTCAATTGATACCTTATGCCTAGAAAGATTTAAATGTTAAAATTATATAATTCGTGTTTGTTAGGGTAACAATACGTCACTGATAAACGTGAAAATCCAAAAACAAACGTTATATTGGAAATAATCACATTAGGGGGTGGGTTGAACTGGAAGTAGAAGTGGTGAAGGTATTTAAGTAGTGCGGTGTGAATAAAAAAAATATCTGACGTGGAACAACCTTTCAGCCTACAAAGTGGAAATTAAAAAAAATGAAATAATTTTAATTACAATTTTTTTAGGATAATTATGCAACCTCTTTTGTTATACGTTTATAACGAAAATAGGCAACATTGCAAAAAAAACCAGATAGATATTTAAACCTTCATGTCAGATAGAGGTCAATAGACATCCAGAAGTTAACCTGCAACAAAAATTTCAAAGCCTCGCGTTCCTATAAAAAATTAATAATACAAACAAAGCTTTTCAATACTGTTTAATTAATTTTTACACTTATTTGACTTTGTATTAACAAACTTTATGAAGGAAAGTTATGTCAAATTAAATTATATTTAAAAATTATGTCTACACGTTTTTTAATACAATTAAACGTTATTCAGATATTGAAAAAATTTAAACAAATACTTAAATTCTACGTAACGTTCAACCAGACCGGAAGGTGATCGAAGCATATGGTTACGTTATTGTGAGAAACGGAGCTTGCAAGCGACGAACCCAATCATGGTTCAAATGGTATGAAATTGAATATTGTATTGTTTCTGCAGCATCAACACACAGTGTTGATTATCCTTCAAGTTTAATTTTATTTTAATAGATTAATAGTGTTTATCACTTAAGTATTATTTCTTTAAGTGTACATATTGTGTAACTTTATTATTTTCTCACAACGTTACTATGAACTACGTATGAACGAAATTTTACAAGATGGGATAATCTGTATACATTCAAGTTGCTGAGTGATTTATTTGTTTTGCAGAAATTGTTGATTTATACAACTTTACAGTGGCAACTTTTTAAGTGTTTCATTATTTAATGAAAGCTTTAACGTAATAATTTGAGAGTAAACCCTTTAAGAGATAAGTAGACATTTTGGCCTGGTTGATACAATTGTATTTGAAGATAAGATTTAAGAAATACCGTAAAGTAATTGTAAAGTAAATACGCCATTAACCCACCAGCTGGCTTATTTACACGCCAGTATTTGTTTTGAGAGTATTCGCATTATTTCTGAAGGTACTTTTTTAGAAATCAATTTTGTTACATTCGTTACTTTTGCTGTATTATTAAGTAAATTTTTGCGATCTATTAGAATTAATGAATTGCTCGTGTTTCTTTAGACTTTCTATTTTTCTAGAAATGATGGCATTTCTCTAAGTTTATCTTTGTAGTTTCTTGAATATATTACGCTTCACAATTAAAAACATTTTCTGTAGTGGTTAGGTAAACCTTTTGATGGTCACTTATAAGTTATATTTCAACTTCATGTCTTGGGTGTCACTGGTATATATCCGTTTGATATTCGCATATTTAATTTTTAATTTCACTTACTTCCGGTCTGTGCTTGGCGAAAGAAAAGCCATTTTGTGTTTCCTAAAAGAAAAATGTAAATTTCTGGACTTTATTTAGCCCATCGATGATTATCGGTTTTATAGCATTTTTCTAAATTTTGTGCCAAGTCACTATAATTAGTGGGTACAAACGATTTATATCGGATATATAGGAAATACTGAAAACAGGTGAGCTTTTGTCAAGCTTAGTTTTTTGTTCTTCTACCACATTTTACTTTCAGGCAATCGATCTGGTTCGATTCAAGAACTAAATCCATTAAGAAAATCATTAAACCAACTAGCTAAAGGGGTTAAACTTAACCTCACAAATTTCTCTAACCACGAAGTTGTTTTTACACTTTAGATTTGCTGGTAAGAATGTAACAACCTACTTAAACGGTTGCTACCTTTGTTTTTATTTTAGGGGAACTCATACTCGAAATTAACTGAATCCATTTCTCTACGTTACCATTAATACTTTACTGATTCTTTACCTCATTGAAGGTAAGATTGATATTCATGCTTTCATTTGGCTGTATGTATTTAATTTTAGAGGTACCTTTGGTACGCCACATAATATACTTCTCGTACACAATCTAAATAAACTGGTATGCTGTGTAAATATATGTAGATTTGTATATAATTCGTATACTGTTGGAGATACTGGCATTTCGCTGATGAAGTGTGTTACTTATTACATAGTTAGCAAGAGATTTGACTTCAACACCTGTGAAATATTTGAAATTATAACTTTCCGACAGGCTGGGATAAGAAACATAAGTTATAGATTACTCATATTCAGACTCTTCGGGTACCTTAATGCTTTGATTAATCTGTGACCAATCCTAAAAGTTGTATAGATCTATGTACATGTTTGTGATAAAACTAAGCATTATTGCACAAATTTTTGTACTGATACATTAAATTGCTTTGGGTAAAATTTTTGAGTATAAAAATTACCATGTCTATTGGTAATCAATGTAATTAAACACTGTTTTGTAAGAAACTGTGTAACTAGATGCATTCAGCTCAACAGATTCGAGTTAAAGGTTTAATTAACTACCTGATCATTTCTATTATTTTTGTTTACTGCAAGTTATTCATAGCAATTGTATTATTACTATAATCTATTATTTATATGTGCCTTTACAACTTGGGGAATGCTTAAATTACCTGTTTACTGTAGTTTATTAAAGACTATAAACCTATGTTTTAGCATAACTTAGCTTTGCAATTCTGTACATTACTTTGCAATTTTTGGATATAAATTTCACTTAATTTCATATTCTAAATTCTAGTATTAGACTGTTTGGGTGGCTTGCTATATTGTGTAATTTAAGAGCACAAATATTTTATGTATTTTCTGTGGTTAACAATTGGTGTAACACGAGTGAATTACTTATTTATTTAGGGAATTATCTCCTTTTACTTTTTTTGGGAAATGTAAATTATATATATATATATATATATATATATATATATATATATATATATATATATATATATATATATATATATATATATATATATGTATATGTGTGTGTGTGTGTGTGTGTGTGTGTACATACAAATGCAAACCATATACTGCCATTATTAGAAATTAATATATTGCTTTTGTTTTGGGGACTTTTCTACTTTACAACTATTTTTTTCGTAGTGCTTAGATCCTTGAACATATTCGTTACTTGGCTAGAAAAGTGGCAGATTAACTAGTTATCTAGGGCTGGCCGTTCTATCATTCTAGCTGGCGCCCTTCTCTTCTCTTTCAGCTACCATTACCACCTGTATCACTGTGGGACCCCTCCATCTCTACCGTGACCGAGCTACCGGTAAGTCCTATATATAAAGGTATCTCCTCTGTTGGGGTAAGTTATAGCACAAAGTTGAAGTTTGCACGTAACAACTTACCGATTGTATTCACAGTTTTACCTGAATTTGCGGTAAAGGTAAGCAAGCTTGTTTATCTGTTAGAGTACGTAGCTGTGTACTTTTCGCATTAGGTACTACAACACCTATATTGACGATTATTACACTATAGGACTATATATTTTTGACCGTGTTTGATTAATTGTTGTAAAGTATATTCATTTTTAAATTAAGTTTTGATATAAGTGAGTCCTGTTAGGTCATTATCTTAAGACCTAATTCATGACGTTTTCACGTTATACATTAATTAAACAGGTACCGTGTTTGCGACATTTTTCCTGATTTTGACAGTTACTGAACGTACCAGTCACTGAGCGTACACGTACACGTCAACGTACACGTACACGCACACGTACACGCATACCGTACACGTACACGTACACTACAGTACTACGTCACACGACACGTACACGTACACGTACACGTACACGTACACGACGTACACGTACGTACACGTACACGTACACGTACGTACGTACACGTACGTACACGTACACGTACACGTCACACGTACACGTACACGTACGTACGTACGTACGTACACGTACTACACGTACACGTACACGTACACGTACACGTACACGTACGTACGTAACGTACGTACGTACACGTACGTCACGTACACGTACACGTACACGTACACGTACACGTACGTACGTCGTACACGTACACGTCGTACACGTACGCACCGTACGTACCACGTACACGTACACGTACGTACGTACACGTACACGTACACGTACCGTGACACGTACACGTACACGTACACGTACACGTACACGTACACGTACACGTACACGTACACATACACGTATACGTACACGTCCACCCACACCCACATGCACATGCACATCTCTTCGCTTGGAATGGTAATATGCGTTTGCTAGTTCCTGAGTGTGAATCCACTTAGACATCCTAGTTAAGATCATCTTTGGATTTGCATGTAGGCCCATCTAGGTTCATTTCAGGACCGAAATTAATTAAATATGGTGTGCTGTTAGCTATTTCATGTTTTGACAATTTAATAACACCGATTACTTTAGGTAATTGTGAACTCCATTTAAGCTGGTTGTCTCCCACATTACAGGAAAGGGCAGTGTTAGGGATCTTATTAGCCCTTTCTGAAGGATTGGCTTGAGCATCTAATTTTTAATTTACGGTTAGACATAAGATTAGTAAATTGACGTGATTTAAGTTGAGCACCATTGTCAACAACTATTGAAGGTGTAACACCGAAAATTAAAAATGCATTGTCTTCTATTAACGTAGAAATTTCTGTAGCTGCTCTAATAGGGAATAATAAGGGACATTTAAAGAACAACACTACGTTTCAAATGAAATGTACCACTTAGAAATAATAATGCTATGATCTTGAAAGTATGGTAAAATAATGCTTTATTAACACATATAAGATGATGAAATTTTGAAGGCAAAATGTTAACAGTTAACAAGAAAATGTTAATAGTGTGTAGCATCGCCACGCATAGTAATGCAGGCGTTCACTCTCCGAGGCATGCTTTCTATGAAATGTACGATATATGTTCAATAGGCGAAAGATCTGGCGATCGCGCAGGCCACGGCAATACGGATAGCTGGATCAAGTATCCAGAATCCTTCTTGTGACATGTGTGGTCTAGCATTATCTTGTTGCAAAATACCATTTGCCAACGTCTGCTTTAACGGTACTACTACTGGCTCCAAAATATTATCACTGTAACGCTGAGCACTTAATGTGCCTAGAATGACCACAAGAGATCTACCAACACTTATGGCGCCCCAAACCATGACTCCAGGTGTTAATCCTGTGGGTCGTCTTTCAACAAACTGTAAATTTCAACGTTCTCCTAGAAACCGCCGCACCTTCTGACGACCACCGTTTCGCCACAAACAAAAACGCGATTCGCCGCTGAAGACGATGTTATTCCATTGAAGGCCCCAGTCTCGCCGCTCTTGACACCATGCTAATCTAGCAGTCTTATGCTCTTGAGATAACTGGGCTCGTCGGTACGGACGATACGAATGTAAGCCAAAAGACTTAATTCTCCTGTACATTGGATACCGCAACAAACCTTGTTGACTGAAACCGATCTTTTGTGGCCACCCGCCTAAGAAGTCGTTCTTCACGATCATTGGTGCTGCGTGATGGTCTTCCACTGCGACGAGATCATTGAATGCCTTCTTCAGACCAAGAAGACCAAATGCAGGTCACCGTGGTGTGGTCTCGATTAAGTCTTCTGCCGATTTCTCGAAATGACAAACTTGCTTTTTTCATGCCGATAATTCTACCCCTGTCAAAATCTGAAACTTGGGCAAAAAGTTTCGTCGTCTTACTGGGGGCATTTTTTTCAAAATAAATGTGTCAGTTAAACAACAAATTGACACTAAGCGACTAGATTTCTTAAAATGTATAAGTCAAAATTGTTGATAACTCATGTAAAATTCCTGCCTACACATTAACTTTTTGGGGGTATTATATCCGGTAAGGAATACTAATGTTTTTTGTTTTCCCGAGAGTAATCAATAGCGACAGACGGATTGTGATGGCCATGTAAGTTAAAAGAACACTCGTCGGTAAACAAAATATTTTCAATAAGTCTTTCGTTTTCGTTATCCCGATTAATCGTATCTTCACAAAATTCCATACGCTTTTGATGATCTTCTTGTGTAGTTTGCAACTTCCTTTTCAAGATATTGCGAACTGTTCTTGGTTCAATATTTATTTCTTGAGCAATGTTTGTACTATTTCACGGGAAATTAGTTTCTGCTAAACTACATACTCCAATTTCTTTGGAGTCCGCGCTCTTTGGTTAAGTTACGACCAAGATGTTCACCTTCATTACGATCAACGCTACTGCGTTTTATATAATTATTTAAACATCCATATCTTTCAAATTTACAAACAGTCCGCATAATCGTACTTTCTGATGGAATTGGCAAACCTTCCCATTATTTATTGTACAGTACTTCCTGAATAATACCACTTAATAATCTGTATTTTTTCTTCAGTGGAATACATGAGTATTGTGTCGGACTTGGAAAAGCACTGATTTTCAATTCTCGTTGACAGTAGCAATTAAATGTGTCATTGATACTAGCCTACTCAACAGACGCATGTATGACATCTGCGCTTTTAGTTTGTTGCGTATTCTATCTCACTTAGCACGTGCACAGATTGTACTGTCTTTGTTTTACTTATTATAAGTCAGACCCGGGATAATATTTTTTCATACCTGTATGTACTACATGCATGTTATGTTTGTTTCATAGTTATTTACAATTTGTCGGTTTTTGGAATTTTTCTGTGACCGGGTATTTACCGTCGCTCACTCCACTTGTGCCGTATGTTCCGCACTCATTACATTCCGGGGTTGGAACGGTCCTGAATGTGGTTTTAACCTGTGGAAGTGGATAAGCATCGCTATTAATGACTTTATTTTTCTGTAATCCACATAAAATACATAGGTATTATCATTCTTTTTGATGAGACTATAACCGACACCTAAGTATATTGGGGCAGTTTTACGATTTATATATATATATATATATATATATATATATATATATATATATATATATATATATATATATATATATATATATATGTATATATATAGGAATTAGTGCGTCGAAGTACGATATATGTATGATGAATTTGGAGAACTACACGCCGTCAGAAATTACTCAAGCGGCTAATACAGCAATAAATAATCTATTACCTACAAGATCGAGCAAAATCTATGAATGCGCTTTTCAGCAATTTATAAAACGGTGCGATGAAAAAATATTAAAAGCTACTCTGAAACCGTAATGTTAGCTTATTTTGCTGAATTAGCAACAAAAATGAAAATGAAAAGCTCGACAATGTGGTCCCAATATTCGATGATAAAATCATTATTGAGCATTCGACATGGCGTAGATATAAGCAAGTACTTGAAACTTCGTGCATATCTAAAGAAGCAGAATCAAGGATACACCCCAAAGCAGGCCAAAGTATTTACAAAAGATCAATGTAACACATTTTTATCGGAAGCGTCGGACGAAAAATACATGGAAACGAAGGTAAGTTTTAGAAATAGAATGAAAACAAGTCTTTATATTTTGTATTTGTATTATTGGTATCTCAGGGGCATGTCGTTGCGATGAATTGGTGAAGATGAAGGTAGACGAAATTGAGAACCTGAAAACTGCTACATATTAAAATTCCAGATAGCAAAACAAAAAAATTAAATCATTTACAGTTGTAGGGGAATCTTTACTAAATTTATATAACAAATATGTTGCTTTGCGTCCACGAGATGTGAATGATCGCCGATTTTTTTTGAAATATGGCAATGGAAAATGCTCAAGAGTGGTGATGAGAATCCATAAAATAATTAGTGTTCCTAGGGAGGTAGCTTTTTTCTTAAAATTAGCGAACTATACAGAATACACAGGGCATTGTCTAAGAAGAACCTCAGCTATACGGTTAAAGGACGGCGGCGCAGATTTAATGTGCTTGAAGCCCCATAATGGCTGGAAATCCCGCACTGGTGCTGAGTGTTATATTGAAGACCCTCTAACAAAAAAAAGAGGCAGCCTTGAAAATTTTTGCACCTAGTGCAAGCGCTACGAGTACAGAAGTTCATGTAGAAGAGAAAGAATTAAAGACCATTTCCTTAGAACGCAGCAAGACCTCCACTGTTACCTCTGGCGGATTTTATTTTGGAGAAAATGTTACTTTTAATCATTGTACTTTTAATCTTTATAACTCTAAACAATAAATTTGTTTTCGTTGTTTTACAAATTGGGTGTTTGAGTTATTAACTTACATTACTTTTGCATCCGCTGCGAAGGGATACAAAAGACTTTTGCAGCCGCCGGTGAAAAAATGATTTTACAACACAACTGTAAGTGTGGTCATGTATAATTTCATACCAGCGTTCTTCTAATAGTTGTATTAGAGCTATGAGGCATTTTCGGACCTAGACTAATTAGATGTTTCTAACTCACAATGACTTCAAGAATGTCTCTAAGCTATCGAGTTTGAGTTATGGGATATTTTTAATTCTGGTAGGCAAATTTGCACAACACTATAAGTCACTTAGGAACGTAATAAGAAAAAGAAATAGTTAACCTCTATATAAATCGACGATGAATTTGATTTTGTGTCAAATCCTCCAAAAATGTACAGGATATTCCGTTTGAAAACATTGAGAAAAATATGTCTAGAATTGCTTACCTTCAAAGTTAATTCTAGACATCCTATACAAGGAATTAGAAAGGGAGTATTGCTTATCCTTCAATATGAGCTACAAAAACAATCATTTGTTAAACTTCGGATCTATGCGTTGTGGTGATTTTTTTAAAGTAGGGGCGATAAGTGTAGTTTAGTGATGTATTGAAAAAAAATATTTTTTCAAACCACTAACTAGATAGCGGTAGCACCAGTAACGACAATTCAAGGTTATACAAAAATGAAGGAATATGTGTTTCGCTTAAAAAAATCGACACAATCTGGTCACTTTTTTCTACACCACCCTGTATAATAAGAGATAACTTTAGGAAGTGCCTATTTGTTTTCTGAACATTTTGACAAAATTTGAAATCTCCATCTGTATAGTACCGGAGCGATAGAATACCAAATTCTGCTTTCCATTTATCCTAACAATTGCAGTCTTTAGTGAGGAAAAATCATTTGCCATTTGTTTGCTATATAATATTATATTTTTAAATGGTACGCCTAGATTTTTGGTTGTAAATGTTTTGACCACTGCAATGATGTAACACACCACTTGTAGATGAGTAATATAAATAAATAAACTGCGTAAGTGAACGTGTGGAAGGCATTCGTGACCACATCCTAATCACATTTTATACATAATTAGAGCAATACTGAATACACTCAACTGCTATAACCTCCTGTACAACCCCCAAATCAACTCACCAAAACCTTGACACACCCGCACGACCGCTGGGTTAATCAGGTATTTTACAGCTCCACTGGTAGAGGGCGAGACGAGCGTCGAGAAAAGCTACCAGTGACGTCCCTCGTAACGCTAGACATAGAACCAACCAGAAGTAATTTTTATTTTCATTATTTATTATTTTGTTAGTGTATCCAGGACATTTTAAGTTTATTTTCTTTATTGCATAGCATTTTCTTTATTTTGTATAATAAAGACGTATGTAATTAGACTATTCCATAGTGATTTATTAGTCACAAAATAGTGAGGTCGTTTGCACCACAAATCTGAAAGTTTCAATCTCAAGGGCTATCAGAAATTAACTTTGTAGACCAGGAACTCTACAACTAGAATAATTAATTATATGTGTCCAGGAAACGTTTAACTGTTGTTCGAAAATAGATCTTTTATTTTCTTAATAGTGTTTGAAATATAACGGTTTTTAATAAGCCAATGTATGTAATCCTATAGATCTATCAGAAATAATGTTATTAAATAGGATTAATTTTATCTGTCCAAGACATGCTTCCTTTACAGATTTGTGAGTACAAATTACGCATTACCTATTTTAAAACGATAGATTACGCTGGAAAATCTCAACGGGAAATTTCCTGTTAATACAAACACAATATACAAATGTATATAAGGTACTTAATATCTGAATCAAAGCCCCAAAAGACGTTAAGGTGAAGGTCACCTGTTAAAACGTCAAATGCAGTTAAGGTGAAAGTCACATGCTCAAACTTCAAATGACGTTAAGGTGAAATTCACCTGTTAAAACGTCAAAAGACGTTAAGGGAAAAGTCATCTGGTCAAACTTCAATTGGCGTCAAGCTGAAAGCCGTCTGTTAAAACGATCAATGACGTTAAGGTGAAAATCACATGTTAGAATCATCAAATACAATAATTAAAATATCTCCTTCTACGATAATCAACAATATCGAAGAAAGAAAATTTAAACTACATTTAAATCAAATTTTCAGATAAGCATTACCCCACTAGATCACTTCGACTGTGAGGATGACGTAAACTCAGTAGGACTGATATGGCGAAAGTTGAAGAGAGCTCTGGAAATATATCTAAATTCGGCTACCATCAAGGATCCAGCAAAAAGGAGAGCGACACTCTTACGCTTTGGTGGATTAGCACTACAAGAAATATTCTATAACATACCTAGAACTAACGTAACGGGACCTGATGATTCTGGAAACAACATATATACTATTGCAGTTCAAAAACTAGACGACTACTTCTCACCGCAACAGAGCAAACTTTATGAACGATATTTATCTCGACTTATAGAACAAGAAAATGACGAAAGATTTGAGAAATTCGTAGTACGGTTAAGACATCAAGTGAAAGAGTGCCAGTTCAAAGATCCAGATGAACAACTAATCGACCAAATTACGGGAAATTGCGCATCAGTAGAATTAAGGGAAAAAATACTCGCAACAGGCGACTCAGTAATCTTAACCGCTAGAGTGAAAAAGGCAAATTTTTTGGAAACGATCGAAAGACAACTTTCCGAATTTAACCTGTCATCCACAAGTTTTCCACTAATGGTTAATGCCGTTTACTCGAAAAAACCAGGATTCAGGAACAAATCAGAAGAAAGGATACAAGATTTGGATTGGACTTGGAGTCATTGAACCTCACGTACACACTGCCTATGTCAAAGTACAAAGTTTTTCAAGGCCACGTTCCCCACATCGATTCTTTCTAAAACTGTAACGCTGTAGTAATTCCGCTAATCCCGCTTGAAAATCTGTCTAAAATCGGAAAAACTGATTAATCACTAGACATTTACCTGTGTCACTCCACACCTAAACGTTGCAAACCAATAAAAAACTGGATAGAATATTCCGAAAAACCAGAAGCTGTTTTAATGTTATTTTACTGTCCACGCCTCTTTTTAACTTATATGTAAAAATAGCACAGGTAAATGTCTATTAATTAATCAGTTTTTCCGATTTTAGACAGATTTTCAGGCGGAGTCAGTGTGCCCCCATGAAGTTTATTATCATGCAAATTATCCTCAGAAGTATTTAACGTTTTTGAGGAATTAGTACGGTGTAACAGTTGAAGAAAGAATGAAATTTTTTGTGAATTTTGTCTAATTTCTACAAAGCATTAAAAAATGCAGAGATCTAGCCAATGTTTTCCGGGCATAATCTCTGTCGGCAAACCAAAAAAAAAAAAAAAACTGAAATGTGATTAGGACTGTAGCTAAAACTTTAGCCCTTTTTATTCCTAAATTGACGACACTCGAATGCATGAAATTAAAGGTAATATTACGACCGCAAACTGTAAGAAATTGGAACAGTTATCTAAGGAAACAGAATTAGGTATTAAACAGATTAGCTATAGAAATAAATTGTGTTATATATTGCACTTAGAAAATACAGACTCGTTGCACATATCTAATTATTGGTTAGAAAAGAGCCTTAACAATGAATAGATTTAAAATAGACATAAGAATTGTAATGTTGCTTAAATAACATTTATAAAAATGTTGTAATGATCACTAAGTAGTGGAAACTACCACCATAAAGTAGGTTACAGATTTGATAGTATTAATGCAGATCGCTAGGCAAAGAAATGTGCTTGTTTTTACATCAATAAATGGCTTTTCATTATTAGTAAGCATTATAAGAGGTTATCTTTGTTTTAAAGGGGATACAATAGGCTCGCATTCATACAGGTGATATAATTTTAAAAAATGTACCTTAACAATTAAGCTTTTTAAATTGACATTCCCCATTCGCATTTTGATAACGTCCTAGTTATCATATACAGTGTATAGATTTAAAATAGACATAAATAATTGTAATGTTTCGTAAAGTAACATTTGGAAACTTAAAATATGTACTCTTTTATTGTAAATAAAAAGCTTTATGTAAGCTTTAATTAAAAGAAAATTACCAATATCGTCTTTATGAAAGCAAACCTATTATATTACCTTAAACCACTATAACGCTTTACTAATAAAAGAAAGTTTAGTTAACATATGCTTAAATGCCATTTATTGATATAAAAAAAATCACGTTTCTTTGTTTAGCGATCTGCATACATTAAAAGCAATAAATCTATAATTAAATTGATTTTTTTTTATTAATTTAGGGATCATTTAGATTTACAAAATTTTATATAAATGCTATTTAATTGACAGAAACGTTAGGCGTAGTACACCAAATTCAAATATATACTGCAATTTATATAGCTGTCATTGTTTGTTCTTTTATACTTTGTATATAGTCCAAGGCTATATTTAATTTAGGAATAAAAGGTGCAGATAGCGGAAATTTTAGGTACAGTCCTAATCACATTTATGTTTTTCGGCTCACTGAACATGAATCTTAGGTTTGAAATGTCCAAATTTGTTCAATTTTTTATGTTTTAGGCTAAATCTAGATATTTATGCATTTTTTTCGAAAAGATCATGCTTTGCAAAAAAAATTTATTTAAATCTCCTACAATTCCCTTTATACAAGGCAAAGTCATTGTATTCTTTCATTATAACGTTTCAATAATAAAAGAATTTTTAAAGAATTAACATAAATGCCATTCATTGTGATAGGATTACGATTTTCTAGCGATTTACCGTCAAATTTTTGCTGTTGAGTTGAGCTGCATGGATGAATTTGTTTTACGTGTGTCGCGACCTTTAAAGATGGTGTGTTTCGAGCTTAAGTTTTTTTTGTTTGTGAATTACTATTCCGTAATTGAAGGAATTAACTATGAAAGGAATTAGGTTTGAAATCGTCGGTAATTGGTTTCTAAATTTATTGAGTTTTTCGTAATAATACATTTAAAGTTTGAGAGATTGTTTTTATTATTATTCCCCGGTTATTGAATGTTGAGTAACGTTTTATTTGTAAATAGTATATAAGTATATAAGTTAAATAATGTTTATTTCGTTTGATTTCGTTAAAATTTAATAGAAAGTTTTGTAAAATTAAGTAACTTAAAGAAAGAGTGTAGATGTAAATGTATTTGATATGGTTCTGGCGACAAGAAGTCGAGTGATTGCAGTGGTTCAGCTTAATATTGAGTATGTTGGTTTTGAGTCATAAAGATAGAATGTGGAACTAACTGCTTGAACTTAAATGAAAATACAGAGATACTTTTCATGTTGATTCTGCTGACGTTTGGAATTTTGAAAATTATCGAGTCCTTACGGTTGAAAACAAAGTTTGTGTGTAGGGGATATCAAATCTTCTCCTTCCGTTTCTTAATTGGTGGAACTAAATTAAATGAGATTTTTTTGTGAGTGGTGGGATTCAAAAATCCAAGATGGATTTTTGGTAATAATTTGGGATTCTGAAACTGACAGCGCTCCCGAGTAGTAGTACTGTGACGTTTGTTGTTACGGCTTAAGGGGTTGATTAGAACGTTGATATATTGGACCTTTTGGTGTTTAACGAACGAACTTTCGTGTTGTGAGGGTAGTTATCTACTTTTTGAAGAAAACCTGTGAAGGGATTTTAAGTGAAATTGTTCAATGACCAAAGGACTAGACCTAGTGCCGATTTCGATTTTACGTAATCAAGATACCTAGAGATCACCGTCGTGTTATATTAGTACTTCTGTGAACTCATTGGTTTATATCACTTTTGCGGATTTATTAAATTAACGTTCTTGAAGTGCCACTTAATTGCCGTGCAGGGCGTGTTGAAGTACAAAGAAACTTTCGCAGAATATTAAAATTATATTTATTTAAATAAAGTTAATAACCTTTTGGATTGGTAGTGCAAAGAAAACTATTTTAAAAGAAGTTTTTAGTTAATGCAGTAACATTTTACCGAGATTCAATCAAGGAATCGTTTGAGTACAAAAACAAATAGTCAACCTTATCACTCATCATCTTGTGTCAGACTAGGGAGATTCCGTATCCGTAATAGCAGTAATCGGTCACATGGTTCATTTTCGATTGTTGTAACACAGAAGAGGTGCCAATTTAGACAGTAAGGTAGTATAATATTGTGTTTTATTGAGTATTTACAAGATTTCTTGTGTGTGTACCTCGAATTATTTGTTTTGTTAACGAAGGCTTGAAAGCAGAGTCGTGTACCTTTTAAATTAAGTTGTTGCTTTGGGTCTATTTATTGTAATTAATCATAATTCTGACGCTTCGCCTTCACACCCTTCATCTTAGTATGAAGGGCAATTGACCCTGAAGTAGTGTGGTTAAATAATCCACGAAATATTTAGGTTAAACAATTTAGTACGGCGTTACGCAGAATTCTGGCCAGACCTCCCGTCGCCAATTAAGAATTTGTTATCTTTTCGTATATACGCATTATCGTATGTATACATGCATATTATTTTCTTATCTTATTACAGATTTTAATAAAATACTTATCTTTTTTGGGATTTTTTAATGGTGTGCTTTAAATTATACAATCTAAACGTTTCGATAACACTTACAGTTATCTTCGTCAGTAGTAATGTTTGTTAAAAATTGTTAAAGATGTAGTAAACAATTTTGTCAAATTTTCATATTATTACAGCTTTGTTTAGGTTTTATAAAATTGCTTTAATTCTGTGAAAACCCCTTTTGTGTTAAATAAAAGTTTTTTTTTGCAAATAGCAAGTTTACCGGTAGTTTAGGAGCTTAGGTTTTAACGTAACGAAGTGACAGTTTCTTTATTGAGTAATAGCGTTAATGATATTGTGTTTTATTTGACTTCTAGTTGATTATTAATTCATTTAGAGTGCATTCAACAAAGGTGATTTTTTTTTGTTTTATTAAGATTATTATATAATGCCTAATTATTTACACTGAGGTGTAGTAACGTAACGTAACATTATTGAGTGATTAACACGCTTTTATTTGTAAGGCTATTTTGAAGCCCTATTTCAGGTGGTTTGCTGAGTTGCTGTCCAGTACACCTGGGATTGATTGCGGGTAGGTAGGCGTATGTTTTTTGTATGTTTAGACACGCTATGTACTCGTAATTTTGGCACGACGTCCCTTATTTTGACTACCAAACATTCTGGCGCCCTAAACCGATCTGATTACGTCTTCATCTCCTACTTTGACTTACGTGCGATTTACTATTTTGGATGTGCAAAATTTATCAACATCATACCCACTCCCATACGCTGACTAGTCGGGGAAAAAAGGCCAACTTTATCTGTAATCCCGTTCTACCACCCGTTTATACCGTTACATCATTGATAGAAAATCAGTCACGTTTCTTTCACGTTTCAAATTAGATTTTTTCAGGATCTAGCGATCTACGTACATCAAAAACCAACAAATCTGTAACTAAATCGAATTTTTTGTTAATTTAGGAGTTATTTAGATTTACAAGACTTTTACACAAACAAATAGGTAACTACATTTTTATAAATGTTATTTAAGTAACGGAAACATTACACACATACATACATTTATTTCCTTATGTTTTAGTACATCTAATTCAAATCTATACATTGTTCCTCCCTTCTCCCTTCTAGCCAAAGATAGCGAGTCCATATTTTCTAATATATAATGCAATTTATTAAACCCTGTCATTGTTTGTTGTTTTCCAGTAAATCTATATACTCTTCTTTTATACGTTATATATAGTCCAATATTGCCTCTTTAAAGCCACTTCCAACGTACGTCAGTTTGGGAAATGGGTTCTATTTCCTTACTTTACTACACTTTTTTTACATATTCGTCACTACACATTGCTAATACACAGCTTCATCATTTTTGTTTTCATTATATAACACTCCAAATCGAGTTTTACTTGCTTTATTAACGTCTCCAAATCGCTTCTTTCGCTCCACACTTACTGCTTTTTCTTAACTTTCTCTCTCTACTTTACGGACTACTTCCGTCATTTCTGCTAATCAAGAGTATACTGATTTATGCCCACACAATTATATACTAAAAATTCGCATTCTAACCTTGACACTCAATCATGGTTTCCAACACTACTTGTTATTGTAAGTCCAGCTTTTTTCAAACACAATAAGTCATTCTCCTTCTCAAAAGCAGCGTAGAATTTGCCATTCTAAGTTCAGCTTTTTCAAACACAAAACGTCACTTTTCTCGAAAACGTATTTATCACTATTGGGAAAGCGATTATTTAGCTTTTTCTATAATATAAAAACTAGTCCTTTCAGTACCTAGGATACAACCTTCATATTTCCACGAACTGATTCTATGTAAAAAATTAGCCTCAGCTACGATTAATGAGCTGTTTGACTTGTTTTCTGGGGGGGGGAACGGCTATCTGTCTTTGGGAACCGGATCCGGTTCTCGGGGAAACCACCTCATCCTGGCGGTTAGGACAACAGCCCCACCATTATTCTTGTTTCCACGAACTGATTCTATTGTTAGAATTGAGCAATTGGAACGCTTATTTGCTATTTCCAAGAATCTAACCTTCAAGGAATGCTAAAATTTGACTTGATTCCTTAACAGTTTCCCGAGATGGATAGGGTGGGGCATAACCATAGGAATAGTTTGCATCAGAGGACGTAGCTATACATGAAATAAAACACTTAAAAGAATATATACTTGCATTTTATTGTAAATATTACAAAGTTTTCCCCTTTACTTGTAACCACCATCAGCACACAATTTCATAAACCTTTTACTGCTATTGTCTTACATAGTTACTGTACAAAAAGTGTACATTCGTCAAAGCACAATTACAAGTGGTTTTTGTATGAATGAAACAAGTTGTTTTCATTTTGGGTAAAGCTGGTTGCTCTTCAATTTCTATAATTGACTGTCTCAATATTTTTCGAATGTAATCGGCGTTTTCTCGCCATTTAACGTACACATCGTCTGTTACCGATATTAGTTCATGAAGTATATGTGGAAAGAGATTTGTAAAGGTATATCCAGATTCTTATTTGATGGAGTAATGATTATTGATTAACCAGGTGGCTTGTCGTTGAAATTCCACATCTAAGACGTGCCACGGAAATGGTGGTTTGAACACAAAATGGGCAGCTTGATTTTCATTATATATTGCTAGCCCTTTAGACGTAAATACATGTTTTGCCGTTTTGAATCCCTATTACAATCATCGGCTCTGTAGCGTGACCCCGTACCTAACTTTTAACTACTTATGAGTACTCGCAAAACATATGCACAATTTTCTAAATCGCTTGGAAATAGGACACAACTTCAGAATTTTAAATGCAAAAGAACGCACGTGTAGTTTAATTATACCACATAATTCGAAGCATAAGTTTCCCTTTGATGCAAGTGTCAGACATCTATTTATAAATTTAACAAATATAACTAATGTTTAATTGCTCTTCACAGCACTTTAGGTTTACCATAAAATTATTCCTTGTGATTGCACTCTCCTTATATAGATACATCAATTGCATTTAAGCTTAAAATACGGATAACATCGGATAAGATCGGACAAGATCGGGACCTTGAAAATTCTACTTTTAGCTTTCTCAGAATTTTAATATGGTGTGACCTTGAAATTTAAAGCAAATGGTGGAGGTATCTAGTGAAATATACGTCATAACATTTTCCAGCAATAAATTGTTTTCAGAATCGACCTACGACCTGCAGGTTGATTTCTAAGAACTAACACCTTGACCAAATTGCTTGAACAGCCTAACCTAACTTCAACACAGAAATTCGTATAATGTGGTCCAGAATCGAGCTATGACTTCTTTGGCGTTGATGCTGCTGCCATTTTAATTTCTATTTATAGATTTGACCTTGACTAACTTCAAAGTACTCCAGACTTCTCTGACCTTGATGCTGCTGCCCTTTGACCTAGACTAACTTCAGAGTGGTGCAGATTTCTTTAACCACGATGCTGATGTCCCTTGACCTTAACTAACATTAGAGTGGTCCAGAATCGGTCTAATGACCTTGAAAATTAACTTTATAGGCACATGACCATGACTCAGCCAATCCTAAGGTTGATCACCAACATGCAGCGTCCAATCAGCTGGGAAACGGCTACCTATGTTGCGAAACAGCTATCTGTCTTGGGAAACAGCTATCTGTATTTGGGAAATGGATCCAATTCTTGGGGAAACTACCTCATCCTGAAACAGGCCAGAAACCATTGATCTACTGTTAACACATGACCTTGACTCGAACAAATTGCTTGGTGACCTTGAAAATTTTCAATCGGATAAGGTTGGGTAAGACCGGGATACTCCTGCAGGTTAACATATGACCTTGACTCAGCCAAGAATTGTTTGCTTGAAGGCCACGTGACGTCATTGATTAGGAATGCTGCTAAATCTGACTTGAACATTTCCCGACATATGGACTCAACCATGAATTGTTTGGTGACCTTACCCTGAAGAGAAGAATTCCCCGCACCTTAAAGAGTCTATTTGAATACCCCAAGCAGGTGATTTCTAGGAATGATGACCCTGATCCGACCAGAATTTTTTCCAAAATGGATTGCCTTTGTCCTTGAAGATTGATTTCTCAGAGGTGTGACCTTGAAAAATATGCATAGAAAGTGTAACTGACCTTGACCTAATGCACTTGCGGATTTTTCTTAATGAATTAATAAGCCGATAACTATACGTGGCCTTGAAGAATATATGCAGGCAATGTGTGTACGCAATGACCTTGAAAACGCGAAAGTGGATCCTATAATATGCGTGACCTTGATGAGCATCCTCCTATATACCTTTACCGGTCATATACTCCTGCAAGGACTTACGACCTTGAAAATTGATACCAATACATTTTAGCCATTGACCTAGATAACAATATTTGATAGCTCTACAGGTGATTTCTTTGAATTATAACCCTGAACTCAGCCAAGAAGTTGAAAATTGATTTCACAGAGGTGTGACCTTGAAATGGTAGGGAAACGGTTACCTGTGTTGGGTAACAGATCCCTGCGTTGGGAAACGGTTCCACTGTTTTGGGAAACGACTACCTTTGGGAATCGGATCCGGTTCTTAGAAAACTACCTCACCCTGGTGGTTAGAACAGTAGTATTATGAATCGACATACTGTAAGCATAATCTTTTTATTACAATTTACCCAATACAAGAACTTTGACTCACATTTTAGCATAGACAACGACAATCTGTAGGATATCCTCGACATTGCGAATTGATTTATAACGTCTTGACTCAGTCAAGAACTGATTAGGTGACCCTGAAAGGTAGAACTACCCCACACCTTGAATAGTCTATTTAATACCCCTGACCTTGAGAATTGCTTTATAAGAGTTAACACCTTAGCTCAGCCAGGAATTTCTTGGTGACCTTGAGGAATACACGTAGGCAATGTGTAGGAGGGTCTTGAGAAAAACACTCATAGAAAAAGCATAGTGGAAGAGTAGTCTAGGAGCCGCCTATCTATGTAGACAACGTAAACGACCTTGAAAAACCATTGAGTTGTGGAGGTATCCCTATTTGACCTTGAAGAATATACGTAGGTAATAAGAGCGACCTTGAGATACCGTTGACTTCGACGCAGGGACATCAAAGCAGATCCCCAGAGTATCTCTTGCAATTGAAAATAAACGTTGGCCTTCAAGCGGGTTGCGCGTATCTCCAAATAAACTTCAAGATAAGCAATGAGAGCGACCTTGATCGTTTCTGGCTACGTGACATTTAAGCGGGGACGATGACCTTGAAGAACATTGGGAAATGTGTACGGTGGGCCCTTTGACCTAGGAAACCTTGTACTTTGGCACAATGTGTACAATGACCGTGAAGAATAGGTAGGCAATGTGAGCGACCTTGACGTTGAAAACCATGTACTTAGACGTAGACAATATGATGACCTTGAGGAATATACTTCGATGCAGACAATGTGTACGATGACCTTGATGAAAACCATTGGCCTTGATGTGGACAATCTGTACGGGAAACTGTATTATTATTATCAAAATTGCGTTAGGATCGGCCTAGTACAAAGTACAATCCCCCTCACCTTCAATAACCTTGGAAATTCTAATTGACTTTGATGCCTGAAACGTGTACGTAACCTTGACCTTAACAATTCTTTAACTTCGATGCAGGAAACGTGGCGTTGAAAAACCTTGTACTTTGACACAGGCAATGTGTTCGTGAGCTTTAATGACCTTGACATAGGCAATTTGATGACCTTGAAGAATATACTTCAATGACCTCGACCTCTGAAAAGACATTGCTTTTCTATAGATGAAGAGAGTTAGGATCAGCCTAGTATATCTGTTACTATGGTATTAAATCCAATATCATATCCGAATCCGTCTGGCAATTCTTAAAAACATCTGAAATTACTGTAAAATGTTATTTGGCTATGGACCAAAGGAACCCCTAAATATTTTGGGATCGTTTGGAGCCATTGTGCAAATCGGCCATAAAAAAGAATCAGCAACATTTTATGTAATAAGAAACGGCAAGAAAAATCTAGTGGGAAAAAACACTGCAACTTTATTAAGTGTTACCAGAATTGGGTTACATATAAATAATATAACAACAAAACCACTTCTAAAATTCAGAGATGTACTTGTAAGTATCCCCATTGATGAAACCATAACCCCTATCAGCCAGCCTTACAGAAGACTACCCATTCCACTGGAAACAAAACTAAATAGTAAACTGAAAGAAGTGAAGGGTCCATCGGAATGGGAATCTCCAATGATACGAACCCTTAAAGAATCTGGCGAGGTACGAATATGAGATATGAGGAAGGCTAATACTGCAACTATTAGGAAAAGTTCCCCTACCGGCAATGGACTTACTTCTTCACATTTTCGGAGAGGCTAAATATTTCTCCAGACTAGATATACAGAACACTTCATCACATAGAAATTTCACCAGAATCAAGATATATCACCACATTTATAACTAGCAAGGTGTTGTTTCGTTACAAACGACAGATGTTCGGAATAAATGCGGCTCCGGAAATATTCCAAAAGGTTTTGGAAACAATGCTGTTGCCTTGCGAAGGCACTGTTAATTTTACTGACGATATACTCATTTACGGAAAGCATGAAGCCGAACACTATGAGCGGGTAAAATTCACGCTTAATATTCTGCAGGAAAATGACGTACTCCTTAATAAAGGAAAATGTGTATTTAAAATATCTAAGGTCAATTTTCTTGGACAGCAATTATCCCCCAGCAAAATCGTTTAGGACACCTAAACTACAAAGTTTCTAAATGAATGGGGAAATCGAACGGCAGAACAGAAGTATTTTGAAAAGAGTAAAAATCAGCCAAACTTAAAAAAAAGAAAACTGGGAGCAAGAACTTACAAACTACCAGATGACGCATGATGGAACTCCAGAAATAACGACTGGCCAAACCCCATGAGAATTATGTTTTTGCGGCGACCATTTAGAGGTAAACTTCCACATCGACAAAGAGCACAAAATACATTATGAGGAAGTCCACGATAACGACCAAATAAGAAAACAACAAGGGAAAGAGTATGCAGATTTAAAAATAAAAGCAAGTCAAAGTAATGACGTGGATACAGGTTTATCAAAAAAATCTACTAGAATAACTTCGGATTTCGATTCAACTCCACGCATCAGTATTGCTAAGAATGACGATGAGACCATGATTCAGGATGGGGATTCTGGACAATGTAGAAAGTCAAAAGAAATTGGAAAATTGCAGGAAACAGTTAAAAGCAAAATTAGGTAAGTCTACCCTCATTATGTTAAGTTACGTTAAGTTGTATACTGTTATTATATTATTATTGTTACTGTTATAGTTCTTACTATTACACGATAACTAAGCAAGAAAAGGAAGAGATGTAATGATGTAACATATCACTCGTAGATGACTAACAATAAAACAAATAAAGAAACTGTGTAAGCGAGGGTATCGAAAGCACTCCGGTAGCGAAGCGAGCTGTTAGTGTTAATGTGTATTATGTGTTTTAGGGGTAGGGACAATTGATCCTCGGACAATCTGTCTCCGGACAATTGGTACCGGACAATTAGTCCCTGGACAATTCGTACCGGCGACATTCCGTATCCAGACAATTCGTCCCCAAGTAAGAACAATGCAATGAATATTACACCTATTTCAAATCTTTGACGATCTATCAATTTAATGAGTTTAATTGCAACAATTAAAGAAAATGATAATTATATGTATATACAATGATAACCAAATGGTTAGCATACATCGTGTAACCCTAATTACCCATATCGTTGAGAGATAAGGCAACATTAATGATATATATTTAACGACAGGGCGTTTCTCCTAATTATTACTTTTAATAATCCCCTTTCACTTCCATATATAAATAGACATTACCAAGTATTTCAATTCATTGTTGGTTTCAAACGTAGATTGAAGTATTGAATTAATCAGTGAAGTTGCAATGGCTTTTTTGAAATCAGAGCGTGGGCGAAATCAATTGGTGTATGGGAACCATGTGTATAAATTCTCAAAGAAAAATCAATCTGGAGAGCATTTGGGTATGCGAATAACGTCAAACTTGTAAAGGTCGGGTGTGGACCCAAAGTGACACACCTCAAGTAATAAGGGAAGTTACACAACATAGTCATCCAGCAATGTGAACAGGCGTGATGTTTTACGAACAGTGCAATGTATTAAAGCTAAATCTTTGTCATCTAATTAATCGGTTCAACAAGTTTTGGCAAAAAGATTATCCGGTATTGAAGACAGTGTCTTGGCAAGCATTCCAAAGAAGGATTGTAGAAAAAGGAATATTCGTCGATACAAAAATCAAAATGGGATTCCTCCACTTCAAATAAGTGTTCATGAACTTCATTTACCTCAAGTAAGTATTTCTGTAATTATACATACATTTTATCTTTAAGCAGTATCGCCAGATATTGGTCAATGGTCTCAATGAAGATTTTTTAGTTTATGATTCTGAAGATGAGTACAAACCAGGAAGAATTTTGTTATTTTCTCCTCAGAAAAATTTAATTTTCATGGTATCTAGTGGTAAATGGTACGCTGATGGAACTTTTGATTGTATCCCCAGCAATTTATTTGCTAAATTATATACCATTCATGTGAAAATGTATGGTATTGTTTTTCCTGTAGTGTACGCATTATTATCGAATAAGACAAAAAACACCTACCGCAAATTGCTTCAAGTCATCAAATAGTTAAATCTGAATGTCAATCCAAACACTATAACTACTGTCACTACTGACTTTGAACAAGCATATCTATCTGCTTTTCCAGAAGAATTTCCGCAAAGTGAATTAGTTGGGTGCTTTTTTCACCTCACTCAGAGTATATGGAGAGGAACGCAACACGTAGGTCTTCAGGTAATTTTAATTCTTTTTCATTTTTATACCAAATTAAATTAATTAATTTCAGATGATTTACCAAGACAATCAGGTTTTTGCACAATGGGTCCGAATTGTGGAGGCTATAGCATTTGTTCCCACTGATGATGTTCCGGGCGCGTTTGATGAGTTAGTGGAGCATGATGATTTTCCTCAGGAAGCACTACCCATCCTCAATTACTTTGAAGATACGTACATAGGAAGGAGAGGAAGAAGACAGAGACGAGGTGTACAATTCAACAGGACTATAGAAGGAGAGCACAGGACAAACAACTGCGTTGAAGCGTGGCACCGCGCGTTCGAAGCTACAGTAGGACACACATTTCCAAATATACAGGGTGGCGCATTAGTGTGACAAAGTCCCATCTCCTTTATTTAAAGAGATACAAAAGAAAATTAAATACAAAAGTTGCAAGATATGTTCTGGTGCATATTCCAAAAATATTTTTAATTATACAGGGTAGATCATAAATGCTTAGAAGTAATTTTAAATTTTTTTTAAATCGAAAACCCTATGTACTATTACATATTTAGATTCTACATACAATTTTAGACACATTTTATGTATAATGTCCCATACCTAAGTCTAACCGTTTTTGACAAATTTCAAATTTTTTTTCAAAAATGACGTTTGCAGCCCAAAACATAGGTGGAAATCTTTTCTAAACGAAGCCTTTATCAATTAGTTATGGTTTGTTTCCTTGGAAATGGGGGCCTACTCAAATGGGCTGTATTGATATTTTTGTAATACATTCATACAGGGTGATCAAAAATGGACAATAAAAAGTAGATCCAAAAAAACCTATAAAGTCATTTTTTTTAATGGAAACCTCCTATTTTTTTAATTCTATCTTTAATTCTATCTTATTTAGCATTACAAATGGGTGACTTTGTATAAGAGTGAACATTCCAAAAAAATGTAGTTTTTGAAATAATGACAATTTAACATTTTTTTTATTGTAAAAAGGCTATACGGCTTTCAAGTTTTGTTGTTAGTTGGCCGTGATGGCGGGACGCGGCGAAACAAAAAAAAATCGAGCGCTTCAGATCGAAATATTACAATTCATTGAACCCCATATAAATAATTATTTTATTAAACGAACTTAAAGTAAAGACAATATTTTTTTGATTCAACAAATTATGTCCTAATCCTAATCATAAACTTAACATCTCTAATGTAACTAAACCTGTAACTAATTATACAGATACAAGTACTAGAAACACGTCAAATACGTACTACCTAATAAGTTGTTCGAAATGTACGCCTCTTTCTTGAATACACAATGCTATACGTCTCTTAAATTCGCTGCTTAAATTTCTACACATTTCAACACTAATGTTTTGAAAACAGTTTCTAATCCTAATCTTCATGCCTTCCTTTGTTGTAGGTGGTATTTTATAAACCTGCTCTTTGACGTACCCCCATATGCTAAAGTCCATTTAGTAAGATTTGGGGATCTAGCTGGCCAAGCAACAGGCCCTCCCCTCCCTATCCAACATTCTGGATATCAGGCATTTAAAAAAGTTATTATCGGACCTGTATGATGTACTGGGGCCCCATCATGAAGAAACCACATTTCCTGTTGCGTGTCCTGTGGCACTTGACGCAACAAATTAGGTAGATGGTTTTGCAGAAAGTCTAAGTATACTTCCCCTGTTACGCGTTGATCAAAAAAATATGGCCCAATTACATGATTACCGACAACACCTCCCCAAACATTTAAAGACCATCTAGTTTGAGAAGTACATCTTACAAAATGTGGATTTTCGGTAGAATAGTAACGAAAATTGTGTCTGTTTACACTTCCGTTTCTGTGGCCTCATCTGTAAATAAAATCAAATGAACAAAATTTCTTTGTTGGTTTATTTTGTTTTGAGCCCATTGACAAAATTCCAGTCGTCTTTGATAATCTTCAGGAACCAACTCTTGAAGTAGTTGAATGTGATAGGGGTTCATTTTTTGAGACTTTAATATCCGCTGTACCGTACGTCGTTCAACACCAACCTGCTGTTGTCCAATATATGGATTTTCGGTAACTGTTAATAGTACATTTAATTGATTTTCCTCAGTCTGTGCACCCTTATTTTTAATGCTAAACAAGATAGAATTAAAAAAATAGGGGGGTTCCATTAAAAAAAAATGACTTATAGGTTTTTTTGAATCTACTTTTTATTGTCCATTTTTGATCACCCTGTATGAATGTATTACAAAAATATCAATACAGCCCATTAGAGTAGGTCCCCATTTCCAAGGAAACCAACCATAACTAATTGATAAAGGCTTCGTTTAGAAAAGATTTCCACCTATGTTTCGGCCTGCAAACGTCATTTTTGACAAAAAATTTGAAATATGTCAAAAACGGTTAGACTTAGGTATAGGACATTATACATAAAATGTGTCTAAAATTGAATGTAGAATCTAAATATGTAATAATATATAGGGTTTTCTATTTAAAAAAAAAATGAAAAGTACTTCTAAGCTTTTATGATCTACTCTGTACAATTAAAAATATTTTTGGAACATACACCAGAACATATCTTACAACTTTCGTATTTAACTTTTTTTTGTATCTCTTTAAATAAAGGAGATATGGGACTTTGTCACACCAATGCGCCACCCTGTATATAATTTCATTGACGTTTTAAAGAAACAGCAAGCTTTGCATAACACCAATATAATACAAATTGAAGCAGGAACTGCTCCTCCACGAAAGAACAAAAAGTATGAATTACTAAGCATTAGAATTTTGCTAATTGTCGAAAATTACGACAGAAACGACGTAATAAATTACTTAAAAAATATTGTGTACAATTTTCAGTTTAATGTATACCTATGAAAATATAAAACCACATTTTTTGCCTGTGTCTGCTTAAAAAATGGGGATGAATTGTCCGGGTACGGAATGTCGCCGGTATGAATTGTCCGGTACCAATTGCCCGGAGACAAATTATCCGAGGACCAATTGTCCGTAACCCGTGTTTTATTTGAAATCCCTGTACGACCATAAAGAAGACGTTTACGAACACTACAACCCATCCTCAAATAAAGTTTTTCTCAACTTTGCACTTATATTACGTGATTACATTTTTTGAAATTGGTTTTTTAATATGCCATATTTCATTTCCATTGTCGTTAAATCTACTAAAGGTCTGGCTATTTACTATTACTAAAACAAACTAATATTCAACTGTAAGCTTTTATCTATATGTACATGAGTACTACAGCAAACCTATTCTTTGTATTTTCAAATTTTGTACACCTGTTAGACTAACTAATTTTTAAAAAGAGTCACCCTTGATTGACTACGATAACTACGTATAGCTGTTGTAGAAATATTGATAATTTTAATATAAATACTCTTTGTAGGCAAGAAAATTGCAAGATAAAACACATTTGTTTAATTCTTGATTAAACACGAGTAAGTTTTTTTTTACTTGGTAAAGTGATGTACTGAACGTTACGAATTTTTTCAAATGAAGAACTAGGTATATTAGATGACGACAAAACTTTACTCATGAGAAATACAGTTTGTAGGTGTATTGATTGGATGATGCAATATTTATACTTTGGAAGTGCCTGTTAGAATGTAATACATTATTTAAATATTTACAAAATTTTAAATTAAACAAAATTTGGCGAACAATAGTGCTCAGAGGATTATGTAACAACGCACAATACGTCTCTCTTTTATTAATACGATATAAATTTGTACTTAGGAAAGTTACTTTTTAGTTTTACCAAAGAGTACAAAATATATTGTGCGCTCTCTGGTTTTGCTATAAAAATTTATGGGTATAACTTTATTTCTGAGTTGTGTATATTAACTGTTGGTAACGTAAAACATAATTTTTTGCTAAAGATTTATTTAAGTTGTATGTTTCAAAATGAAAGTATGTTTAAATATTTGTCTTTTAACTTTAGTTTTTGTGTGCTTTTCAACGTTAATCATATGTATTGTCACAGAATCGTGCTTAATGAATCCAATATTCTCTCCCCTTACGAACGTTCTCAAGAGAATTAAATTTTATAAATACCCTAACTATTTGAATCATAGTACATTCTTCATCGTATATTTATGGAAATTGGTTGCTACCCCTCCTTTATACCTTTTCAACGTTGTTAAATATAAGTAATTTCATCTAATCTTCTGTGATTTGTGCATAGTCAAAAAATAAACGAGTTTTAATAAAAATTATTCTTTCTAATATTTTGTTAATCTAATCACATGTATTTAAAAGTTATTTATGTAACACGTGCGTCCTATCCATCAAGGCGTTTAGGCTGAGTTGTATAACACGTCGAGTGCAATGAATACTTTTTGGACGAGCTACATACAAAATTTTGCGTTCATTAAAAAAAAAGGTTTTAATAAGTGTGTAAATAACACATATTTTATAATAACGCAATATTTAATTATGATTGATTATTATTGTAGCGTGATTTGCTGGATACCAAATTTAGAGCGGCTTCACTTACTGTCATTTATATTTTCAATAATACTACTTATTTTAAGCTGTACAACAATCTTTACACTTGCATTTTTTTTCGTTTACTTAAACTGATTACATCAGGTCAAATACTTTAACCACAAAATTATTCCAATTTCCAACGGGCGTTTGAAGGTGTTGCAAAATCAGCGAAACATGATTATATGTCCTTAACATCACGCGAGTTCACATTTCAGTGCGCGAGTCAGTTTGAATTAAGGGACTCCTTGACTATGTTAAAATTATAAACAAAACTACGTGACCGCTACTACCGCAACGGAATGCCTTAGTGAAAAATACAAGTTAATATCTTCCGTAACAAACATAATAATCCTGCAGATTTCCTTCAAAATATTGCGCAAATTAAAACACTTTTTGAGATTATTGCAAGCCAGTTACATCGAATCCTTCCGTTATGTCTTTAGGACACTCGTGACAGAGAACAACGCTAGATTAAGGAGAAATGACCTCTACGAAAGGACTACACCAAGAAAATGAAGCAGATGCTCGTAAATTAGGATTTATTTACAGATCTAAGCAGTACTTTACCTTCCAACAACTCGTTCTACTGTATAAGGCCCAAGTTTGACCTCATCTAGAATATAATTCTCATATCTAGAATGGTGCGCCCCAATGCGCTCTAGATATTGTTGATCATATTAAAAAAAGAGCAATTAGGAGTATAAATGACGCGTCCTTAAGATTTGACATACAGTCCCTTGAGCATAGATGAATGGTTTCAGTTCTTACTTTGTATTATCGGTATTACAACGGCTGTTGTACTTGTAAATGACATTCTTTGATGCCATCTCGACCACCTTTGCTAGGAACATTCGGTTCGCTAATTCTCATCACCAATATACAGTTGTCGTATCAAACGGCCGCAATTCACATTCTTCTGTACGGCTTTTAAACTCTGTAATGATCTCCGTAGTTCCAGTTTTCCTCCCACTTATGATATGAAAAAATTTAAGGTAGCCTTTCATAGGCATCTTGAAATAAATGGAAAGACCATATGTACGTGTTATAAAAAAATTATTTTTAGTTTTTCTTTTACTCTAATTCAAAAGTTATATTGCATTAAAAATATATTTTTGAACCCAGTACCGGAAACAGGCGGTAAGTCCCGAACAAACCAAAGCGTGTGTGAAATCACAATATTTATTTCACTCATCGTAGCATACAGCTGATACAGTGTTTTTACTTTTAATCGACTGTTATCATCGTCAATATATTGATAAATATATAAAAAATGCCAAACCATAAAAGTTATCGTGCTTCTTTCGTACCATTATGTACGAATACTACTAAAACACCTCCCCAAAAATGTTTTTAAATGTTCCACAAGATGTTAAACGTCGAAATAAACGGTTTCAAGAAGTGCGACGACCTAATTCCAAAATAACATCAAATTTTTGTTGTTGTGAGGATCATTTTGATTTAAGTATTTTATAATAATATTAATAATTAATTAATAATTAATTATGTAAACGTATAAATTGAATAAATAGAATTCGATAATAAAATGTTTTAACTAAACTCCAGGATCATAACTTTTAAAAATTATAGCACCAAAAAAATTTCTTTGAATAATTTAAAACGATTAAATAATAAATTTGTACACGGTTATTGAATGGTTTCGGTTTAATTTAGTATTTTATATTTTAATTACGCGCTAGGTTATGTACTATACGAAATTGAAATTTTGAAAGTGTATATAATGGTGATTCTTTCGTCGTTATAATGTCATTAAAATAATTCTCATGATTTGATGTTTTTTTAGCTGAAAGAAGACATGGAGAATTATATTTACTATACTACAATGGGAAGTAGAGCAAAAATTAAATGTTGTCAACCTAACCGTAAACTTTATCGCACTTGACTAAAAAAGCTATTATAAATAATTTTTTTGCACTAAATTTCAGATGTTTTTGGTCAATTTACATGTAGAAGCCGTTGACACTGTACTATTGAGAATTAATTTAACATTATGACGTCATAAACATGCCGACCAATCGTGGCGCGTTTTGTAATCATGCGATTCTTTTTAAAATTTTATCAATAAATTGATTATAACAAGTCAAGTGTTTTTTGCATCGACTATTAATATAATTTATGGTAAAGTTTTAAAATACATAAAAAAACAATAGATAATTTTTTTTTCAATAACACAATAAAATCTTTTTACTCGTTTGTACTATCTTATACACGTAACACCCACAAGAAAAGTATTGTTTTCGTGAAAATAATTATTACGCCTGGACTTGACTAATTCACTCAAATATTGTCAAACCCAGGGAGCACCGTAATACTGGTAAATTGCCGCTATGCTCTTTTTGATCATTAACTGGTGAAAGCGTACGATCCTTTTTTGCAACAATGATTAACCTCTTATGATACGGGCGCCACTGGCTCCTACTTAAACAAACGCACGCTTGAGCCAGAAAGCTCTGAGGATCTTGTTCAGACTCTCTTGCTGACATTCACTCTTACCTTTGTCCTTTGGGTAACTAACATCATTCGTTGTCTTCACAAACTAAACAATTTGTGCAATTTTTGAATTGTAAATTTGTGCAAAACTCAAAAAAATAGATTTTTATTTACAACTGCACGACACCAAAATGTGCCACAAGTTTAGAACCTAACGATCTATAACATAAATACAAGATTATTAGTTCCCTCCTTATTCATATGTGCAACAAATTAAGCTTAATTAACCTAACTATAACTACAAACAATTATGCAAATGATGTCGATGTAATGATTTGAAATGATGTACCTAAAAACAATTACTCAAATTTTACTTATATAATTCCTTTAGGTTCCCCATTTTACCTAAACATTTTTACACACCACGACGATTTGTATACACAAATCTCGAAATCATAAATAAACAATGTCTGCAGTACTCGCATACATTAACAGAGTTATTGTGAGGTTTCATTATTCGACGTCAACAAAAATTCCCACTTGGTAACAATGCTTAGAATATATTTCTCCGGACACCTTAACAAATTCTAAGTTCTAATGTTTCAAAGTTTCTAAACGGTCGTCTGTACTTGCTGTTATATTCTTAATTTGTTCTTGCATGCGCTTTTGTTTGATTAGAATGCTTTTTATCCTTACACTTTTTGGTGGAGGGCTCAATTTAATGGTTTTGTTATTGCATGCATTTTTGTTTAAATTTTTTTTGTGACGAAGAATAAAAGATTAGCTTGGGATTATTATAGTGATTTTGTCCTTGCTAATGCGAACTTAGGATTGATTACTCTAATTTCGGTAAGTTCATTAGCATTCATCCGACAATAATTAAACACTTCCTTTGAACGGATACGATGATTTGAATACTTACTTTTAATTGTAGTACCCAGATGATCTTGAATAACTTTAATCACAAAGCCAGCGATAAATCTGCACAAGTATTGACAGTATTGGCCTTTCGAAACATATGCTGTACTTCGCTTTCCCAAATTATTGTTTGCCTACGGTCCCTTGCTACGACGCACAGAAGATCATTCACGTTCTTGTATTTCTTTCGCTTCTGATTTTCAGGTACATATGGAATTATTATACGCTTAACAATCTATAACTATAAATTGCTTTCCATTAATGTAATTCTTAAACTAACGAAATGTTTATATACTTTTTTAGCTACAATTAACACCAAATAAATTGAACCGAATGAACCAGCTAAACAAAACAACCGTATGAGAGAGAATAAATGTAAGTACGTCATATTGATATAATACAAACTACCTTCATTAATCTGATTTTCGTGGACTGTTAAAATGACATCCCCATAACGAGTGCTGCCAAAAGGTATCGCACACCAAATTCAATCCCCAATTTCGATATATCCGAAAGCTAAGTAATTCCGGTCCAAATCCCTTAATAAGGTAACTTTTTATTTAATAGTTAAGTACCAGCAATCATCCTTTTAACAATTTTGCAGAACTTCACCAAAATGGCTACACCAGAAATTTTTATCTCTCGAAGAGATGACCAAAAATGACCTCAGATAATGATAATTTAAAAGGAGCCTTTTTGAAGCAAGGTTTAGAAGATCTCTGTCCTTATCATTTCCCTAAATCAATTACAGGAACCTGCAACTTAATAAATATTGACCTGCACTGGTGCATTACTTCTCCCACAGATTATACGACTACTCACAAAACCTTTTTAATTATTTCTATACACATATGACGACAATTGGTTACATTCGATTATTATATTAAACTCTAATTCTAATTACTACAAACTAATTTTAAAAATTAAAATTACTAAGTTTTTTCCTTTTCTTTTTCGACTTATACACAATGAACTAAATTTTAATTCCAGCGTAATAAAATAGATCTCGAATTTTTAAGGGATTTTTGTACATTTTCGGCATTTTAAAAACCATTTGGACCATTTTCGACTTGATGTTTGTGCGCGCTCGTGTGTGTGTGTGTCGTATATATATATATATATATATATATATATATATATATATATATATATATATATATATATATATATATATATATATATACTTGGTTCTTCAAAATTTTGGTTAAAATTCATTAGAAATAAAGGTATTTTATAGTGTTCACTAAACTACATTGTGTGAACATCTCAAAACCTGCTAACTAAATTGAGATAAGTGAAAAGACTATTATTAATTATAATTAACTTTTCGACAACGTAAAAAATTGTAGAGATTAAATATAGAAAATTGCCTTTTCTTTTAACCACTTAACACCACTTTTAACAAAAATTTTTAAACGACCTCACATTTTCATAGCAAACTCGTGTAATAAATCTATAGAAAACTAAACTCAAGGATAAAACTCAAAAATTACTCTTTAGTAATATAGTATTCAGTATCAATGTAATCTTACATATATAGGACAAACTAGCCAGTGGTTACGTTCTCGTAGTGACGCCAAAATTGGTAAAAAGTTTTGTGCTCTATCGACTCATCTTCACAACACATCTTATACAGCAAATTTTGAAGAAACGAAAATCCTAGAAATAGAATCAAACTATATTCAACGGCGTTTTCTTAAATATTTATACTTTCGAAGTGACGGTATATATCCGAATAGAGGATTGCCAAAATCGTCCTATTTGAGAGATTCGACACCTTATCACTTGCCACAAGAAGGAAGCGTCTCTGTATCTCCGTCTTGTATAAACTGTTAAACGATAAAATATATCCCTGGCTGCTAGAAAATATCCATTTCGCGGTACCTAGACTCTCCTCAAGAAATCCACCTACTTTCTTCTACCCATGTGTAGAACCAACATGTTAAGGAAAGCACCAATTTATATGTGTTCAATTTTTAACAACATATCTGCTTACGTTGACATGCTTAACATTGATTTAAAGCATTTGACCCAGTTAGTTTACTGAATTATTGATTAACCTTTGCACCACCATCACAATACATTTGTAAATCAGGCAATTGCCTATTGAACTTGAATGCAATTTGTTTACTTACTGACCGTCTATTACTTGATATGCATATCTATATTTATACTTGTTAACGCACCCGCAACTTAATACTTTTTAGCATGTAATTTTGTCCTGTATCGGGTTCTTGTTTGGACAATAAATACTACTACTACTACTACTACTACTACTACTACTACTATTATTATTATTATTATTATTATTATTATTATTATTATTATTATTATTTTATCATTTAAAAATGAGATACTTTAAAGTTAGGGTAGGAAACGAATTCAGCGATATGACACAATCTGAATATGGTGTACCACAAGGAAGTAATCTGGGCCCGTTGCTGTTCTTAATATACGTTAATGAAATGTTCACGACAATAGACAAAACGAAGTTATATATGTATGCTGATGACGCTGTGCTTCTATACTCACACAGAGACATAACTACTTGCAAGGATATACTACAAACTGAGTTTAACAACCTGGTGAGATGGACACGGTACACTTGTATATAAACGAAGAGAAAACAGTTTCGATGGTATTTTTACACCGCACATGTCTAGACCACAACAGACTGAAATAAAAAATACATAAATGCACGTGCCTATCACAATCAATATATTGTAACTGTCCAATTGTAAAAACGTAAATAGCACATTATACCTTGAATCACTATGACAACAAACTTAAGTTTGATAAACATATTCATTACATATACAACAAATTAAAGAAAACTGTAGGATGCTTTTACATTCTTCAGAGATTTCTAGATACAAAGACATTGATTGTAGTATACCAAGCGTTAGTGGAATCCCAAATAAGATACGGACTTCAAGTATTTGTGAAAATGTTCACATTAAGAAATTAGAAAACCTACAATACAGAATAATGAAACTAATAATCAAAGACAAGAAATTAAGCAAAAAACCAAATGTATAAACATTGATACATTAACACCATACAAGTATTATAAATATTGGTACCTAACACAATACAAAGAAGACAACAAATACAAAGTGACAGAAAATCATAACCATTTACTGCAGAAAAGATATATAGTGCAAATATTACAATAATTATGGATATAGGACATTAAAATGTACAATACCGTTACTATTCAATACAATACCCGACGATTTAAAAACTAGCTCAACAAAAAATATAAATATAATATAAAACAGTGGTTACAAACACAAATAACATAATAACACAAAGTAATCTAAATAAATAAAGTTTATAGGTTAATAAGTCAATGTAATAAACGTAGACATGTAACATGACCTATTTAACTGTATTACAATGATTGTGTACCATTAAACGCCACATAAAAGAAGAAAATGTAATCTTTATATGTAAATATACTAAAAATTTTATGTATAAATAAGGCACCAACGTATAAGTCATTTGACTTTGTTGGACCTTCAACTGTATATATTATGAAATAAATAAATTCAAATTCAAATTATTATTATTATTATTATTATTATTATTATTATTATAAAAAGTTATTAGAATCGTACCACATTAACAAAAAACAAAACACTTTGAATAATAAACAAGACATTGATAACCTTAATCTAATTTATTCTTATTTGTATCACTTTAGTCCACAATCAAATCTAGTTAACAATATATTTACAATAGACCTATAATAATAATTTTTTGTTAACTTATCATGTATCACGTAACTAGGGAAGTACATACAATTTAAGTTTGAATTGATTGTGACTTGTCTCCTCAATAGCTCAGTTGAAGAGCACTTATAAGGTGGAGGTCTTTTAAGCACTGAATATATATATATATATATATATATATATATATATATATATATATATATATATATATATATATATATATATATTATAATAAATAAATAAATAAACGTATCCAGGTAGGATGTGTAAAATAATTATTACTTATTATTACGGACAGGTGGACGTCGGACGAAAAAGCGGCGGTAGTAGTATATTTTTTTGAAAATTCGTTAAAAATTCACCTTCTAAAACGGGGTATGTGTATTTCGTTGCGAACATGCGCGGCGGAAAAGGTTTACGAGGATATTAAAACAACTGCAATCATTGTATTGTCCACCTCATTATCATTATAATCGTAAATGCTATTTTAGACATTTCTGTTTATTGCACAATAAATGTATAGAGCAGACATAATGCAGATGCTATTATATTCATGATTGCTAATAAGGTGTATTCCATTATGTAAACTATACCTCATAAGCAACTTCGTATACACAAGTGCTCATTAGTTTCATATTTATTTCACTTTTGAAATGTTCTTTAAGTGTGACTCATTATATAAACTTCGTGCACATTTCGTAGTGTAGTTTAGAATAATACAGAAAAGTATATCTTCGTTCATGAATTTGAGTAAGTATTCTCATTTCAATTTCAAGCAAAAGTTAATATTGCTATTCTTTCAAGTGAAGAATATTATTAAAGTAAGCTTACGTTTAACAAAATTGCACGGTATTGTTACTATATATTTCGAAGTTATAATACTATGATCCCCTTTAGTACATTATTAAATAATGAAACAGTTATCTTGTAAATTGAATTTATTATTATTTATATCTCGCTTTTGGAAAACTTATAATATCAATTTATATAAATAATACGATCGAAATACTGTAATTATTCAACTTCTCTTAGTGTAAGTACCCCAAGTTACAAAAAATTTAGATATTTATTCCGTATAATTTATATCTCATACTTATACATATATATATATATATATATATATATATATATATATATATATATATATACATACAGGGTGGGCCACCACCAACGCGTCGGTCTCTAGCACCCAAACGACTGAATTTTTTCAAAATCTGTTTGGACGAGAATATGTAAGCCTTCTATGACTACAATCTAAAACTAGCTTGATTTATACAGGGTGATCTACAAACTTGTTACTTACCAAAGTTATATTATTTTAAATGGAATACCCTCCTTTTTCATTTTTTTTTTAAATAAGGTGAAAAATAAGGTAGACTTTCATTAGAGTTCCTATACCTAAACCTTACAGTTTCCGAAATATTTAACATTTTTGAAAATGTAGGGTTGTCAAAAATTCAAGTATTTTTCGATTCAGAAAGATGAGACAATCTAATCTAGGTCATCGTAATAAAGATATTTGGAAGTACGTATTCTGTTGTTTATTGTTTCAAATCATAATTTATAAAATACAAAGAATAACGCGTAAAGTTAACAAACTTCAAAGTTAAACATCTTTGTTATTTTAAATACAACGCCCAAGAAATTATTATCGGAATGGAATAGTCTTTTGACAATAGTTCGAACTGTATTAGGGTTCCCTTTACCTAACTTCAATACTTTTCGAGAAATTAGTGTATTTGTTACATTTTTAGAAATTACGCCATTAACTCATGTCGATCAGTTAGAATTCTGTGATTCACAAAGGTTACAAATGTGTTAAACGGTTTTTGGTTTATTAAGGTTATCAAGGTTATACGGTTGCTGGTCTTGAAAAAGACCGTTTTACATTATGCACCGAGAGCCTATTGCTGGATTTGTCACTATAGTAAATGTTCAAACTGATGACCGTCTTCTTGAATGCATAGTCTAATTCTTTATTCCAAATTTTGTCTGACTTTTCTTAACATATCTGGAGTAATTGTGTCCACCGCATTTCTAATTCTCTCTTTTATATTGTCTGCAGTAGTAGCAGGAATATTGTAAACAATATTTTTAATATATCCCATAAAAAGTAATCCATTGAAGTAAGACAAGGCGATCTTGGTGGTCAATGACATGGTCCGTTCCTTCCAATCCATTTATTAACAAGTTTCCTAGTTAAATAATTTCTAACTCTACGATCAAAGTGTGCCGGTGCCCCATCTAATTGTAGCCACATATTCCCTCTAATGTTCAACGGAACGTTTTCGAGAAGTGTCCAAAAGTGTCGCTTTAAAAGCTCAAAAATTTTCTACCATTTAAATGACCATTGAAAAAGTATGGTCCAATTACCTGATTTCCAATAATTCTTGCCCATACGTTTATGCTCCAACGATTTTGGCATGCCTATTCTCGGTATCATAATAGTGAAATTTATGTCTATTTACCAAACCGTTGTTGCGAAATGTTGATCCATCAGTAAACAATACGAAATTTAAAAAATCTTGTTGATCCCCTAATTTTTCAATTGCCCACAAACAGAAATCTATTCGTTGTTGAAAGTCATTGCCATACAAATTTTGATGAATTTCTATGTTAAGCATGAAATTTGTGTTTTTGAGAACTCTTCTACACTTCCTCTACTTAAATCTGTTTGTCTAGCAATTACTCTAGTACTAGTGCGAATTTTCAGCGATAGATCCTAATACTAAAACTCACTATCTTCATTGCCAGTTACCGGTTTACTTTATTAGTTTTGATACGTGATACCTGTGGCTCAATGTTTGTAATAACTTCAAATGAGTATCAGGATGGTTGCGATCAACTTTGCATAAACATGTAACCAAAGAACATCTAATTTCTGGTAACACCAGTCATTGACGATATTTCATTGTAATGAAACTAATGACATTAATGCGAACTAAAAATGTAACAAATACACTATTCCATTCCGATAAAGTATTGATGGTATGGGACCTAATACATTTCGAACTAATAACAAAGACTATTCCATTGATAAAAATCTTTGAAGTTGTATTTAAAATTACAAGATTATTTAACTTTGAAGTTTGTATAACTATTATTCTTTGTATTTTATAAATTATGATTTGAAACAATAAACAACAGAATACGTACTTCCAAATATCCTTATTACGATGACCTAGATTAGATTGTCTCATCTTTTCTGAATCGATAAATACTTGAATTTTTTGACAACCCTACATTTTCAAAAATTTTAAATATTTCGGAAACTGTAAGGTTTAGGTATTGGGAACTCTAATGAAAGTCTACCTTATTTTTACACCTTATTTAAAAAAAAAATTAAAAAGGAGGGTATTCCATTTAAAATAATATAACTTTGATAAGTAACAAGTTTGTAGATCACCCTGTATAAATCAAACTAATTTTAGATTGTAGTCTAGAAGGCTTACATATTCTCGCCAAACAGATTTTGAAAAATTCAGTCGTTTGGGTGCTAGAGACCTACGCGTTGGTGGTGGCCCACCCTGATATATATATATATATATATATATATATATATATATATATATATATATACAGGGCGTATTTTAAAATCACCGACAAACGAAAACTGGAGATTCTATGATTCAAAATAAGACTAAAATGATCATAAACGCTTTTCCGAAAATGCTTCCTAACCGAGATACAGGTTGATTAAAAAATACTTTTTAAGATTCCTCAAAAACTACAAAAGATATTACACTGAGATTTGGTACACCTAAATGTCTAATTAAATACAATTAATCAGGTGAGTTTGAGTCAACTGACCCCATCCAGTGGCGTAGAATATTTTAAGTTAATCAGTTTAAGTAAAAAAAAACGCACGCCCCTGGTTTTTTTGAAGAAATATTTTTTTGATAGATTCAAAATTTAATTCTGCAAATAAAATCATACTTATTATTTTTTCGATTCGGCACCCCATTTTTGAAATATTTTGCATTAACATAAACGACCACGTTATTCAATAAAAATCAAAATTTGTTTTATTTTACAAAAAAATAACACAGATAACTATTAGGTACATTATTAAAGAGATATTGAAGGAATGAAAAACAAAATAATAATTATTTTTACACATATTGTTCAAAATGTCCTCCTTCCTTTTGAATGCAAGTTTGTATTCTTCTTAGCAAATGAAACCTAACACGCCGAAAAATTTGTGGCATAGCCCTAATCTCATCGCATGCCATCTGTATGCGATTCCAAAGTTGCTCTCGATTATCAATTTGAACAGAATAGACACGAGTTTTCAGATACCCCCACACAAAAAAATCCAATGGGTTTAAATCTGGCGATCGTGCCGGCCACGGTACTTCACGTCCTCGTCCAATCTAGCGTCCAGGGAACCATGCATTTAAAAATTCTCTGACGTTTCGTGTAGAATGTGGTGGTGCACCATCATGCATGATGGTACACCATACTCTAACAAGTTACGATGAACGGTTCTAAACGTAGTATGATGTGGATGTCTTCTATTTGGAAATCTTCGTTCATAAAGTCGACCAGCTGCACGAGCATTGCAATTAGTATTACCATAACATACATGCATATCGACCAGTTCTCGTTTAGAATAATTCATAATAATTAGACACAAACAATGAATTACTAAACACGCGTAAATGCAACTATTTTAGCAAACATAAGATACGTAACTGTCAAATGCAAAGCAATCTCTGATTTATTTAATTTTGTTATTACTGAATAATTTAGTCGTTTATGTTAATGCAAAATATTTCAAAAACGGGTGCCGAATCGAAAAAATACCAAGTATGATTTTATTTTCAGAATTAAATGTTGAATTTAACAAAAAAATATTTCTTCAAAAACAGCAGGGACGTGCGTTTTTTTTTACTTAAAGTGATTAACTTAACATATTCTACGCCACTGGATGGAGCCAGTTGACTCAAACTCACCTGATTAATTGTACTTAATTAGACATTTAGGTGTATTAAATCTCAGTCTAATATCTTTTGTAGTTTTTGAGGAATCTTAAAAAAATTATTTATTATTGTTATTTTTGTTTATGATAATTTTTGTCTTATTTTGAATCATAGAATCTCCGGTTTTCTTTTGTTGGTGATTTTAAAATACACCCTGTATATATATATATACATATATATATATATATATATATATATATATATATATATATATATATATATATATATTATATATTATATTATTGTATCGCTGCTTTTAGATATGTAGATTATGGTGTAGTCACTGCGCCAGCGCAGTACTCCAGATGTACGATTTTTGGGTTGTTAGGACGCTGGAGGTACCGAAAAATGATTAGAATACTCATGTATGTTGTTAAATTACAATGAGCTTGATGCCTTTTTCATACCTTCTTTGAAAATTCAGTTTTTCTGGTTGCCCAGTTATTTACAAAATCCTAATTGTTGATAATAGAAATGCAATAATTACAATGTTTGTGAACTTTAACTAATTATATATATATATATATATATATATATATATATATATATATATATATATATCCTGCAGTGGGACTGAAACTCTGTGATAATCTTCAGCCATTTGAATGTACTACGATACGGTATAGGACCCTAGTTCCGAAATACTGTTTCAAATTTTAAGTTTGCCCACCATAACAAACTAGGGGACTCCTGCAATGAGGATTAGACTGGAGGACAAGTGAGGGGGGGGCCTAATGCAATCTTGTGAGATGGTATGGGACCCCCTGCACGAGAATACTATTTCAAATTATAAGTTTTACCCTTGTCAAAAGGATTCGGATGGAACCTCTGAATAGATTAATGTGAAAAAATTTACACTGGCTGATCTTTTTGCGTTAATTTTACTATTAGACTTTGAAAATGTAATTGCTTAATTTACGAAAATAATGTAAAAGTTTGCACATTTTTAATTCCGCTAATTCACAATTTGAATAATAACTTGCCATGGAGGGAAAGTCCAAAAATCGTTTGGATAATGACCCCAAAACCAATTCATTATGAGTAAGTTCAGGAAGTCATTACACTATCATCAGCCTGATGACACAAAATCCAAGATGGGGGCTGGTCCGTTTGAGCTGAGTTTTTGCATATATTGAAGAGAGGTTGCGTGCAATTAAAAATATGTGGATCTGAAAAGTTAGTAAGTCATTTAATTTCTAAATGTTTAAAATTTTAAGTTTGCTGAAATTATTACTTTGATGAGTAAGTTGTTGGTTTAATTGAATGGTATTATTATGGTCATTTATGTTACTATTACTGATTTTGGATAATTCAATGTTCTTTGAATTTGTTAGTGCATTTATGAATTTTTGTATAGCAGTTACGACAGTTAATTTGATATATGCCTGATTTTTGCGTTATGGAAATGGGGACTGCTAAGTAAAATTTTATTTATTGTGGTTTATGATGTGGAAGTTAGTGTGTAGTTGTGTAAATTATTTGTGGGTTTTTAAACGGTAATGAACGGTAATGAATGTGAAGATAAATACGATTGAGTGGTATAATTTATATACTCTGATTTTACTTATGCATTTGGTTGTGAATGCGGTTGTTTTAATTTGTAATGAATGACCAAACACCATTTTCCATTCAAAACGTACACTAATCCATAATTTTACCTACTTTAACTATACCATCATTACCTTTATCATGATATCGTTTGATTTCGAAAACCGATACACTAGCGTTCCAGCCTATTAATGAAACCTATTTGACAAATACATCGAATCTATATCAAGAGATATTAGGGAAATCAAAGTAAAATTGTATCTACAGTATTATGAAATATTTCCGAAATGATTTAGAAAGCTATCTATTGGAAAGAATAATGGCAGTCCACGAATTAAATACAAAGTACATATTTTATTTTTAAAGCTGATTCTCGTAATTAACAATACATATATTTCACTAAATCAAGCTGCTTCATCATTTTCGTATTGTTTTGACTGCTTTTCTGGAAACGAACGAAATGTCAATTTTATTTATTATATGGAATTTGATTTTTACATAAACATAATTTGAAAAGTCATACATAATCGCATAAAAATCGCATGTACTGATACTGAATTTAATTAATAATTATACATTTAACTGAACTAAGGATACTATGCAACATCAAGCTACTAAGTGTGATATCAACACTTGAAATAAATATCTGGCGTGGAACAACCTAAGACCTTACAACGTACAAATTAAAGAAATTGAATAATTTTGATAATATTTTTTTTAGAATAATTATGCAACCTCTTCTTTAATTATTAAAATTAAAGACAATTTATAACTCTTTTTAATTCATGGCAAAAATAGGCTATATTGTAAAAGCCCAAACAATAAACTATGTGAGATGAGCGTTTAAAATTTCATAGCAGATAATAGACATAGATGCTAAGTTAAAAAGAAATTCCTAAGCGCCCGCTTTTATAAAAGATGGACTTATATGGCTGTGCATTAAGAAACTTTACAAAGAAAATCTATTTACGCATTTTTCTATAACGAGGGTACTTATTCAGATCTTTAACAAATTTTAACTAACACTCAAATTCTACCTTAGGAACCTTTTTGCGGGTAACTATGTGTTATATCAAAAAATTGCACAGAATGTAATTAATCGATATGCTTAAGATATTAAGGTAGGTATTTTTATATCATTGAAATATGCAGCAATTTCAGAAATATTTGATAAAAACAAAAAATACTCATAATAAATCGCCCAAATCGCAGTTGGATGTCCTAAAATGTAATACCTTCAGATGAAATGGAATGAAGCTTAAACACAAAATTTTAAGTACGCACGTAATGGTTCATCAATTATCGTGGATTCTAACATACATCCAAACACACACACACGCACGCACGCACGCACGCACGCACGCACGCAGCACGCACGCACGCACACGACACACGCACACGCACACACGCAGCACACAGCACACACGCACACACACGCACACACCGCACGCACGCGCGCACTCACGCACGCAACAGCGCACGCACGCACGCGCTACGCCGCAACGCGCACGGGCGCACCGCACACACACGCACAACGCACACACGCACACACGCACACACGCACACACGCACACACGCCACACGCACACAGCACACCGCACACGCGCACACACGCACACACGACACACGACACACCGCACACGCGCACACACGCACACACGCACACGCGCACACAGCACAACGCACACGCGCACACGCACACGCACACGCCACACACCACGCACACGCGCACACGCGCACACGCGACACGCGCACACGCGCACACGCGCACACGCGCACACGCGCACACGCACACACGCGCACAAGCGCACACCGCACGCCACACCGCACACGCGCAAACGCGCACACGCGCACACGCGCACGCGCGCACACGCGCACACGCGCACACGCGCACACACGGGCACGCACCGGACCAAACACGTATACACTCGCAGACACGCGCGCGGACGGGTACGCACGCGCACTCCAACGCACACGCGCGCAAACGCACACACGCACGTAAATGTCACACGCACGCACACGCACGCATCACGACACGCACGCACACGTACGCACACGCACGCACACACACACAATACGCACACGCACGCACACGCACACACACGCCCACGCACGCACACGCACGCACACACACGCACGCGCGCGCACACGCACGCACGCGTGCGCACCCGCACGCTCACGCACACAAACAGGAACACGAACGCACGAACGCACAGGCACAAACACGCAGACG